>ANSM01005863.1:0-12144 GCA_000347735.1 Cercospora canescens BHU | reverse complement strand
GCGAGAGTGTTGTGTGCAGTGGTGCGTAGTGGTGGTGGTGGTGGTGGTGCATGGTGCGGCAGCGAAAGGGAAGACGAAAAGGGCGGAGTTGGCTGATACAGAGGGCAGAGAATGCTCCGGCTCGTGATGAGCGATCCATCTCTTGCCAGGCGCAGGCGCGTGCGGTGCGTGCACCCTGACGAAGTAGATGCTGTAACTAGACGTCGAACTACCACGCCAAGACCCCTGCCGCATCCGTCCGTCGCTCTGCGCGCAAATGTCCTGCGTTCTCGCATCTTCGCACCCATTCCCATCGCAGTGCAGTACATAGTCCTCATCTCCCGTCTCTGCTCCCATTCTGCCTCCACCCTTCACCCACGGCGTTCGTTGCGATAAAGAAAGCGCTGCTGCTGCTGCCGCTGCCCGGGAACGGTCGGCCGGTGACTTATTACCTCGCTGATCCAGCCAACGAATCAGCCTTGACAAGACTTTCCTTGCCTTGCTTCGCGCCACTTTGCAATCTGCCCGCAGCTTTGCCTGCAACGGTCAACACTGCCGCCCGCTGCTGGGAACGTTCGTCCAGCTGTCCGGGGCCGAGTGTGACAACATGGACCGTCTTCCTGAAGAGGTCGTGCTCCACATCCTGTCATGTAGGCGTTTCACGCGTCAACCAAATGTAAGTGGTACAATGCTAACTCCATCCAGACCTTCATGTTGCCGATCTGGTGCACCTGCAACTCGTAGCTGCCCGCTATCTGACTCTCGCTCGCGACAACGCGCTGTGGAAGAGAGAATGCTTTGATCATTCGCAGGCAGAGCGTGTGAGACGTCGACGAGAGCTCCTCAACTCCCAGGATCCTCGTCTCGCAGAACTGCGCGATGCCGTGACCACACTGCCTGGCGGCGAGCTGCTGGCGCAGGAAATAGCGCAGCTCGTAGGGACTTCTCAGAGCGACGCTGCCAATGACCACGCCGCGCGAGCGCGCCTCCAACGTGTGCGCGCACTAGCAAACTGGGATCCCGGATACCCTGGCCAGCAAATCGATTACTACGCAGAATACATACATCGCCATGCGGCAATCAACGTGGGATGGGTCGCCTTGCCAAAATCGCAATCAACTGCGCAAGCCGAGCATCGCGAGGCCACCGGTATCGGACTTCTGACGGACCAGCAAGACAAGACTGTTGAACGTGCGGTTGCAGCGCTGGACGACGGCAGCATGTGTATATGGGACCTCACCTGTGCCTCAACTTACCGAAATGGTGGCGGTGGGAGCCTGCTCGCACAGTCCCGAGCTGGTCTTCTTTCAGGACGACCACGGGAAGACACTGCGGCAAGCCATAGCATCATGACTGAGACAGGCGCCGTGGAATGTGTGAGTGTGGACAGCTCTAGCCAAAAAGCCTACTTTGCAGTGCAGAATCAGCTACGAGAGATGGACCTGAATACGCTCCAAGTCACGTCAACGAAATCATATCCCTTTCCTATCACTGCGCTTTCCGAGGCTCAAAGCCAGTCGCCGTTGACAGTCGGCACCAACATAACAGTGCATCTGTATGATCCTCGAGACCCAGCTTTCACAGCTGGCGAGGTGTCCACGGGCGGTGAGCTGATTGGGGGCTCAGTCTATTCCCATGCAACGCTGGCTGAACCCGGACCACTCTCAATCCTACACCACGGCGGGAACAGCACTGATGACACTTCGATATGGATAGCAGGTCGCTTTACTTCGCTGCTCAACTATGACCGCCGTTACTTCCCTCGGGTTCGTAGTACCATCTTCAGCGGAGCCCGCATAGCCTGCCTGTCTGCTCTGCCACAGCCGTGGGTGCCACGCAACCTTAGCCTCATGCGTCACCCCGACGTCTCTTTCGCCGCGTTGCAGGCTAGGAAGAACGCAGCGGGCATGACTTTGATAGCTGCGGCAGAGTACAAAGGAAAAGGCTCTTTGGAATTCTACCCTCTTCCACAGGTGGTCGAGCCTTACAGGAACAGACAGACAGCGTCAGCATCCAAATTGCTCTCCGTCGCTCCCCATGGTGGACGCATCGTCTTTAGTGACGGTGATGGGAACCTGAAGTGGATGGAACGCGATGGGAACACCCACGTTCGCACACACAACATCAATGAGAGCGTGCCCGACGATTTGGACACGACATCTCAGGGCTCAACGTCGCAGGGCATATTCTCAACATCTGGAGCCGAAGTGCCTGGACAGGGAGATATTGTGCAGAAGATCTTGCCACTGGGTACAAATCTCAGCGGAGCAGACTCAGCGACCGGCCGAGTCGACATTGGCCAGAACAAGCTGCTACTATGGACCGGGGACGGAAGACTGGGAGTACTCGGCATGGGGTGGCGCAATCCTCTGGGCAATGATGAGTGGCACGATGCCCTCGAAGAACAGGCTCTATCTGCGGCAGACAAAGCTCGCCATGATGCAGAGAGGCAATACGGCATGGCTATGAGGCGGGCACTCGAGCGGAATGCAGATGAAGTGCGTTTCGTGAGGGGGTTGGGTATGGGGTTCATGCGATCATGATAGAAACACAGAGCATACATAGAATGTCTTCGCCATTGCTAGCTCATAGTCTCCCGTTGAGCCTCGCCGATTCCCAAATTGCTCTTGCCCTCTGCTCTTCTTCGCCTCAGCATTCTTTCAATAGCCGACTTTACCTCCGGGTCAGCCCGAATGGTATTCTGCACCAACCAGTCCTTCAGGCCGGTCCTCAGCTCACCTCCCACGCTCCGCTCTTCGGCAAAAGGCGTCAACTCCAATGCCATCAGCCTCGCCACTTCCGCATCCGTCGCCTTCGTCACAGCTTCCAATCGGTTGACCACTTGCTCCGACAGCGCCCCATCCTTGCTCACCTCCTCCAACGCCGCCTGCTTCGGGTCCTTCAACAAAGGCCCCAGCTGACTTAATGCGATGAAAAACGTCACGATCAACGCCCTCAACAGCTCAATCAGCTGATAGGGCAGATACGGCTCTCGCAATCCGGTGAGCTCCGCAATGGGATTCACCACTCTAGTCAACAACGCCGGAAACTGCGGTCTCGTGACGATGGTCATCTCAATCACGAACAATGACACCATGATCAGATACCTCCAGAACATGGCTTGTCGGAGATATCCCAAAAACGCGAGCAGGACCAAAATCGCGATGGATCCGATGTAGTAGCCTCCCGAATGCTGGAGACCCGTGAAGATGAAGTCCTTGACGACTTTGCATTTCTGCCATTGCAGGATCGCCGGGCCGAGACGGTCGTATGCGAAGCGTTTCGCCGGTTCCGTGAGGGTGTCTTTGGCGAGTTTGAGTTGCACGTACATGTCTTCGACGGCGGTCTTGTCTGCTCCTGGAGCCATTTTGTCGGGATGGTATTGGACTGTCAGCCGGCGGAATTTGGATTGGATGGCTTTTTCGGTGGCGTTGTGTGGCACGCCCAGGAGCCGGTAGAAGTCTCCCGCCGCTTGGATTTGGTGATCGGCTTCGTAGATGGTATATAACAGGTAGGCGACCAGGACGGCGATGTGGATGTAGCGTCTGTCACGCGCGAAACGTGGTGTCCCGCGTTGTGGTTTGGGGTCGCCGGCCCGGATGAAGACGGCGTAGAGGATGCTTTGGACGTAGCCTGTGACGAGGTCTGGAAGGAAATACCAGCCCATAAGGCTCAGGATCTGATTGCTTGCCATTGTGTGGGCTATCGGTTCATATCCAAATTGTTGGTAGTCTTGTCCAGGATTGCTGGCTGATTGAGGGTTTGACTTCGGTGTGCTAGTCTGCTACCGCTTCGCTTTTTCCACTCTCAAAATCGAATGCTTTCAAGCGGAATGCTCAATCGTGTTCTTGTACTACCCAAAGCGCGGGTGGGACGCGGTTATGTAAGAAGAGAGCACTGATGTGATTGCGAGATGTGTTCTTCGTCGGGCCACAAGAATCAGTACGAACCTTTTCACTTTGGCGAGATTGGAGAACAAGACAAGGTTCACTTTCGGATGTTCTGCTCGACCAACATCGTGTCGACAGGTGTTCGCGGCGAATTGGGATGTATGTGCCAAGACTTCTCGATGCTCGCCCAAGCTTTTGCCGTTCCGGAGTCGCAGGGTCGCGCAGCTTCGTCAAATTTCGAGCCCGACTTTCACATGCGAGCACAACCATAACTGCCATGGCCAAAAAGGAGCGCACAGCGGAGGAAATCGCGGCGAAAGCTGCGCGGAAGGCAGAAAAGGCCAGCAAGAAGACGGGAAAGCAGGTCGTGGCAGTGAAGAGCCTGGACGATAACCTCGACCAGCACAGTCCGATCCAACGCGTCACCGCGACTCTCTATCTCGCCTTGTCGCCGGTTGTCAACAACTATCCGATCGAAGGCGTCTGTGCCGAACACTTTTCTCCTCTTTACCTCCAATACTATCCGCCCTTCGACGGCGTTGTCCTCTCATACGAGAACGTGCGACTCTCGGAAAATCCTGAAGAAGGTCTGCGAGAAGATGGCCCATCGACAGTTCTTGCGCGCAGCATCAACGAATACGGCGTCGAATTTGTCTGGGTCACGGCAGACTTCCTGATCTTCCGGCCTGCGCGCAATACATATCTCAAAGCAGAAGTAAACTTGCAAAATGAGAGCATCCTCGGCTTGCTCTACCTGAACTACTTTACTGTCTCGATACCGAGGGAGAACTTGCCGGAGGATTGGAAGTGGGAGGAAGGCCAATGGGTGAATGCGCAGGGAGACGTCGCGAAAGAGGTGGTCTGCAAGGTGGTGGACTTTGAGCCATCTGGCGAGGGGAGCATCTCCATTACTGGAACTTTGGTTGGGTTGTGATTGACAATGATGGAAGTTATTCCATCTGGCTGATGGGCGCGTGGGACACAGCCACCAAGCAAAGTCGACGCGAAGGAGGAATGATCGATCACCGGCTGTCCTCTCCAGCCTCGATTCCTTGGACATAGGTGAAGGAAATTGTTCTTCCGGCTCTGCCCAGAAAGGTTTCCTCACATCGAATGCTCAGCTGCACTGAAAAGGCTGGCGATATCCAGCATATCCGTCTGGCAGAAGGTGAAGTCTTGGGTCAAAAGCAGGGGCACTGTACGTGACGTCGAAGTTTCACTGCCATGAATCGATCGGGATGCAGAAGTTCGAATGTGGACATGTGGGATGAGGGAAATATGGGGAAACCCCTGCGAACAGAGTATGGACGCTACGCCATTGTAAAGATGCTAACAACAAGCATGCCATGGGTCGAAGTCCGGTATCTTCTGCAGCATGAATTACCTGCTTCGATGAGGAGAATCATCACGCGCCATCACATGCGACGGTCGTTTGTGACGAGGATTATACGCGACATAGCGCTGCATGGAGAACCGGGTCATGTCAAGACGATGAGGTTGAATGGTCAGAAAAGGTGCGCAAGCACTGGTTCGCGAAGGAACCTGAGCGCAAGCAAGTGAGTGACTGGAGTCTTCGCTGCGTCAGTCTACAGGAAGCACCTGCGACGCCATGCAAGACCTCTCTCTGGCACATGGATCGAGTGTATTTCGTGGTCTGACACCTTATCCCTAGCCGAAAGTTCCGACAGTCCTTGCCTTGCATTCACCGAGCCTAAAACCAGTTGGCTGGAGAACATTGTTCCCAACTCTGCAGTGACCTGGACTGAGAGCAGGGCGAAATCGTTGCAAAGTCACGGACCCATGTTCGTTGGTCCAGTGTTCGGGTTGAACCTACACCAAGAGGATTTTATCTCCTCTCGTATCCCCAAAAAGTCGCGCTGGCCTCTCTACATGTATATCGCACTTTGCGCATTCGCGGCAACCCCGGGTTGCTCGAAGTACTTGTACATGGTGCCTCATCCCAGCTTGTTGTACGCATGCGGATCCAGGCCTGACATATCATCGTCATCATCACGACCTTCAGTCGATTGAAACAGACCCGAAGACATGATTCGGTTCGGCTGACTCCGCATTGAAGAATGTTCCGATCCGTGCTCATTCAGATGGGCTTGAGGGCTTTTCACGTCGGTATTGGCAAGCGGCATATATGTAGCTGAGAACTGCTGATGGCGGTCGTGCCTCGACTACGAGCATCAGGACGTCTTAAACTGCGTTTATAAGACGCAACACTGGCTCTCACGGCTGGGACACAAGTGCCATGGAGAAACAAGGTGTGCAGACCATGACATGGAATTCAAATCGTTGACTTCAGGATGACGATGCAATCTTGCTTCTATCCAGAAATACTTCATAGCTATAAATTGTCGATCGTGTGGGAAGAAAGCCCCTCGCAGCACTCCGTTCTGGCACAGCTCTGATAATCACTTTCCTTCCGCGAAACAAAAGCTATGCATAATGTCCTTCAAATCTGTCAACAGTAGCCCTTTGAAGCCAGATCTGTCAGCCGCAGCCTGCGCGGTGTTCCTCACAATCATCAAACCCTCATCATAATCCTCTGCCTATAGCGCGAGCCCGGTCAGTCCACATGTCATACTCAGTCGCCCAGCGTTCCATCGAGATTCACTTACGTTGGTTTCAACCCCTCTCTCGATCCCATCGCCTGGACTAGTCTCGAGAACGCAACGTGTCGAACCGTTTCGTTTCGGATGATAGTACCCATCGCTCAACTCAACACTCAACCCGTTCGTTTCGTCAAACTGCAATAGCATCTCCGCGCAAAGGTATTGCAAATGCCAATCATCGGGCTCTCTTTCCTTCTGCTCCAATTGCAACATTCCATCGCCACCAATCATGAACCGCACTTTTCGAAAAATGACCGACTCCCCCGGGAATTCTTCACACAGTCTCTCGATCGCATCGTAAGCAGTGCTAATCACCTGCCCCTCCTGCCATGGTGGATTTTCGGATGCGGTATTGTCAATCGCTACCGCGGACTGTCCCGCTGCAGAGTCTTTCCGGACCTGCAACTCCCAACTCTCCAACACCTCGATCCCCCTCCGTCTCGCGGCCAACCACCCAAAACTCCCCTCGACATCAACGACCAATTCCATCTCGGAGAGATACATCGGCACAATCTCCTTCCAGACCCGCCGCGAGACACGAGCGACACGCGGTGCGCGAGCAAGAACACATTGGACGTATTCCCTACAAGAACGCTCGAGACGGTCATCGACGATGTGTCTGTAAACCCGGTTTCGAATCTCCGCTGGGAGGCCCAAGAAGCCTTTCCCCCCGAGATTCGACTCGCTAGAGAGTCCGAAATCCAAGTTTCGGAATTTCCGGTAGGACGTGATGTACTGCTGAATCGCTTGCCGTATGTCTGCGGAAACTGACGCCATGCCGCGAAGTCCAGGTATCATAACGGATAGAGGGTATGAGTGAGTGGAGTTGAACTTCTTCCGAATATTGTTGATCTTCGATCGTCCAATCTGGGATGATATATATTGTGGGATCGTATTTTCCAGCTCAGTCAGGGCGCGCTGGAACACTCAAGTCCAGTGGCCGTGCCGCAGAACCGGTGCTGATGCAGCAGCGAGTCGAGTTTTCAAAATTTACGGTGTTCAGATTTTGTCGTGAAGCAGATCCGCGCAGTTGTCAACCCTTCCACTGTTCCGAATGCAGATGCATCGCGATGGAGTGGGAGGTTCAGGGTGCATTTTGCAAGGTTACCCAACATCCCAAGTGTCAAAATAGACCAGGCTTCAGTAAACTCACTTGGGCACATTTGCATAACTACATAGGGTATATGAAAAGTCAAAACGCTTCCGATCAATGCACACAAAACGCCGCGCTGATCTGTTCATACTGTGCCGTTGATGCCGCAAGAGTACGGGTACTCGAGATTATCCTCCAGGAGCTCGCTTCGAAATGCAAATTATCCAGTTCCACGCTCTTGCTGGAAAACCCTACTTATTCCTTGATGGTACCCCATTGCCGCGCGATGCCGCCTCTCTGCATACCGCCTCTTTGTGCTCCGCCCAGGCTCTGGGAGTGTGAATGTGCTGCCCTGCTAGACTGCAGACTCTGTCGGACGATGGCCTCCGCGGCAGCTGCAGCGGCAAGGCGTTCTTTTTGTCTGCTGCGATCTTTGAGATACCTTTCTGCTTCGGGCCTCATTCTCAGGATTCTCAAAATCATGTCATCGTTCGGGTCAGCCTGCGCCTCCTTCCTCTTCTCTTCTTTGGCCTTGCGCATGGTTCCCAGATTTCTGTTCTGCAAGATCGACTTGCTGCGTCGTGTTCCACAAAGAGCTGGAGAAAGGAAGCCAGCAGGCGCAGACATGCGATTGAGGCGAGCAGCTTGCTCTTGCTGCCGCGCGGCCGTCGCAGAAGCCATGGCTTCCGACGTGCGAATCAAGTTGTCCGTTGACTCGAAGTAGAAGAACGCGAGATTCTGTAGATCATGGTATTTGGGACTTTTGAGCACATCTGTTGGCACACCATCTGCTATGCCAGTCTCATGGTCCATGGCGTTGAAGAAATCGAACAGTATCTGCAATGATGTTAGCAGTGACTCTCACACGAACGATTGATGAATCTTACCTGCAGCCATTTGTAGACCACATCGACTTCCGCTTGGGTGAGTGGCTTCTGTGCAGATGGCTTGTCGCTGAGCGGAGGCACTAACAAGCTCTCGATCTGAACTAAAACTTCTTTCCACAGCCTGGTCATCACCATGGTCATTGCGCTATCCGTCAGCGTCTGCTTCATAATCGCAAAGTTATCATCGAAGTACTGCAGGAGAGGCTTGAGTGCATTGTTGGCTTGCTCAACCAGCGCGGAACCTGTTGGCGCCTGTGGAGGCGGCGTGCCAACAGCAGGCGGTTTGCCTTGGACTTGATTCGTCACTCGCGAGAAGTAGCCACGCATCGTGTTCATCGACACGCCCGCAATAGCAGCGGAGGTGGATGTGCTCGTAAGTCCTCGAAGCGTGCGACGCGAGAGGCATTGTTGGATGTACGCCAGGAGCTTGTCAGTGATCTTTCTCGTCATGTCACGTTCAGTCCGTTTGAGGGTTCGGAACGCCTTGCCGAAGTAGAATTGGATGTCATCTCGTTCGCCTTCCATGCTCACTCGCACGAGTAATCGACCTTGGGTGTCGAGGTCCAGCCAGTATTCCCGGGGCAGAAAGTCGTTGAAATGGTTGGGGTCAAGCTTAAGACTGGTACGACCAAGGCAGTCATGATCACCGAGTGCATCCCAATCCCACACCGTAGCAATGATGTTAAGCGGACCTGCCGTGAGGATGTCAATAGTCTCGTCCCAGCGTGGGCTCAAAGACTGGTAGACTGTTCTCGTCTTCGCAAGCCGCTTCTGGTACTCGTCACCAAGCACAACGTATGGATCACTCAGGCCATTCATATCGCCTGCTTTGAGATCTTCGGCTTCTATAATCTTGATGGTGAACATGCATTTGTTGTTGGCTCGCTTGCGGACACTCGGTGGAGGTGGAGGCTCATGTTTCTGAATAGCCTGCACACAAGCATCGACATTCATCTCCGCCTCGACTTTGTCAAGCTGAAGCGTCGCATACTCAATGTCGTTGATCTTGACGAAGCTTTCGGGCCAGAAGTTGAATGGCTCGATCTTTTGACTGAGACTACCCGTTGCCCAAGCATCACGAGCAACCGACATCCATCTTTCGCGTTGCGTTTGCTGTGCGCGAGCTTCCTGTTCTGGCGTCTGCCGGTCCATCTCCTTGGCGAACTTGGTCTCAACGAGTTCACAATATCGTGCCACGCCTTTACCAATGGATTTGCTGATCGCAGTCATGAATTTGGCGTACTGCAAATCGTTGTCCCAATTGAGCTTGATGATCTGTTCGATGCTCTGGTTAAAAATGCGGTATACGTCGATCGCGCTCTGAGAATGACGCTCATCATCAGTGGGTGGTTCTCCACGTGCCTCTGCGGCTGGATCTTGTCTGATCTTAAAGTCGTCATGAGTGACACTGCCTTCGATCCAGTCAAGGAGTTTACTGTCAGTCAAATTTATCCAACGCCATACAAAGTCCTGCAGGTGATGCTCGATGTCAAACGCAAATTCTCGCCCGGGCAAAGCTTGAGAATAAACGCTACGAATCTCGACCATGGCTGCGTACAGCTCGAAGCCGTCCTGCACAGGGACCTCTTCTCCTCGCGACTTGGTGACCTCCATGATGCGTGCAACGAGCTCCTTCGCATCGCTCGAGAAAGAGGGCAGGATCTCTTCGACCAAGATGGGAAGGGGTTTCACACCCATCACGTCAGGCATTTTTCTAAAACGCTTCTGTATCTTGTTGCACAGCCCTGTTACCGCCTGGCCCAGCTGGATGACGTTGAAAAACTCCCAATTGACAGATTCGTCTGGCACATGTTTCGATAGGAGATTATGGTATTGATCTCGTGCCTTGCCACGCAATTGCTCGGTCATCATGTTGGCGAAAGCCGTCATGTCTTCTTCATTCCTACTGAAGGACGGATCGGACCACACGTGTTCTTCTAACACAATCATAACGGTAGAAAATGCCGGAGGCTTGTTCTCGTATGCATGTTGGAACATTTCATAGAACTCTCGCAACAGAGCGTCTTGCAGCCCATTGAGTAGGCTTTGCATTGTTGCAAAATCGCTGACAGTCCATTTGTTTCGATCGTAGAAATCTACGAATGGCGACTGAGTCTTGCCTTTCTTTTGCTCAGGAGGTGGTGACTTTGCCAGTCGAAATGCTGCGTCCAACGTGTCGAGAGATATCTCTTGATTCTGATATTTTTCTTTGATCACATCTAGGAACAGCACCATCCTTGTGAAAGCGGGCACTCGCCACCGTTGCGCTAGTTCATTGAGTAGTTCTTGAGTCGGTGCGGAGATAAGCTTTGGCCCGTCCCCATTCGCCTGCACATCGTCGTCTTCGAGGTCGGCGGTCAATGCGAGCTTGACTGCTTGCCTGTAATACGCCCTGACATCGGGCGGGATGAATGTGAAATTGCCTTGTGATGAGTCCATCGATCCAGTACCAGAGTCTCGCGGAGAAGCGTCGTCCAAATTGAGGCCACTAATGTCCACGGGGTGATCCAACACATAGTTGGCATTGAGCTCGCCACTCTGTTTCGAGAGAGACTTGCCTAATTCGCTGTACATGGCGTCGTTATGTCCGACGGGCGGAGCCTTCAGTTGAGGGAGAACTGCGCTTGAGCTCTTCGCCAGAGTGGGATCTGACTGCAACAGAGCCAGCATCATTTGGCTTAACTCACTGAGCTCGCCTTTCCGCCACGTCTCGTACGCTTCGTCCAGGTCAAAATCATCTTTCGACAATGTTACTCGGGTGTTCAGACTCAAGTGTGTTTGATATTCCTTCAAATCTCGCAATGCCTCTTTCTCCGTCCAATGTTCCTTGTGCGCGTTGATGTCGTTCTGGGCTTGTACTGTCGGTTTCGAGAATATCCTACATACTCTGATCACCAGCGGCATGTCCTTTACTTCATACGAGCGCGGAACTTCGACTTCTACGCTCGTGCCTCCTTGACCGCCATTTCTCTGCCTCTCGTCGGCCAGGTCCTGGTCGTGTTGTAATAATTTCGTCTCCAGCGATTTCAGCCTGCTCGTGAGTTCTGGTCGATCTCTCGTCCAGTCGTTGTTGTTCAGCGTGCTGCTGATGAGTCTGACGAACAACGCGACGTGGCGATCCACCATGAGTTTCCAACCGTCGTCGTCTGGTCCTTTCCCTAGTTGCAGCGTGGCCGTGGCCTTCGAGAAGAAGATCAGTAACAGGTCCTCTACCTTCCTGTCCTTCTCCATACTCTTGCGGAAAGTGGGGTTCTTGAACTCGTTCAGGAACACGCCAAACGTCCTCTTGATGTCGCTGTTATGGTACTCGGGCATCTTCTCCGTGCCCGTCAACACGCCCGTCAGCCGCTTGTCGAGAGCCGTCATGAAGCCATGGGGGAATTTGGTGCTCTTGCTATCTCGCATCAGACTGAAGTCCTTGACCATGTCATTGATCGAAGTGCCGCTCCGCTGAATCGGCTTGGAGGTGTTGGCGACATGCTGCACCCGCTTCTGCCGCGGCTGCAGCAGATAGACCAGGTAGGCGGCGCGCAGGGCGTAGAGGTAGGCATCGTGCTCGGAGACGTGGGTATTGCGCTTGGAGTAGCTGCCACTCATGTTGCGGCGCAGAGTCTCTCGCGCGGCGTGCGAGTTGGTGCGGCGACTGTTGACCGAAGAGCGAGACGAGCGGTCCA
>ANSM01005862.1:0-11209 GCA_000347735.1 Cercospora canescens BHU | reverse complement strand
GCCGTGCTGGCAGCGGGCGTGCTGTACGCCGTGCTCTTCGTGGGCCGGCGGGAGAAGCACCTGCCTCCGGGACCACCGACGGTGCCCATCTTGGGCAACATGGCGCAGATCCCATTGAAGTACAGTCACTTCAAATTCACCGACTGGGCTCGCCAGTACGGCGGCATCTACAGCCTGAAGCTGGGCACCGGCACGGCCGTGGTCATCACCGACCGCCGTCTGGTCAAGGAGCTGGTCGACAAGAAGAGCTCCAAGTACTCGACCCGCCCGGACTCGTACGTCGCCAATCTCATCAGCGGCGGCGATCACATCTTGTTGATGAAATATGGCCCGCAGTGGAGGGACAGTCGACGCCTGCTGCACGGCCAGTTCAACGAGAAACTCATCGAGGAACGACATATCAAGTTGCAAGAAGCCGAGTGCCGCCAAATGATCCGTGACTATCTGCTCAACCCGGCCGACCACATGCTGCATCCCAAGCGCTTTAGCAACAGCGTGACCATGAGCTTGGTGTGGGGAGTGCGGACCCCAACGCCGCAAACGAAACACATGCGACGTCTCTACAGCCTCATGGAGATCTGGTAAGGCGGCACCATCCTCAAGACTTGTCCCAACTAACGCTGCCGAGGTCCAAAGTCATGGAGACGGGCGCGACTCCCCCCGTCGATATCTATCCTTTCCTGCACTATCTCCCGCAGTCCTTCTTCCTCAATTGGGTCGACCGCGCGACACACGTGCGCGACGAGATGAACTCCCTCTACTCCGACTTCCTCTCCGATCTTCGGGCCCGTCGTGCAGAAGGAGGCAGCCGCGACTCGCTCATGGACTCGGTCCTCGATTCGGCTGCCAGCGAGAAACGCTTGAATGGGCTCACCTACCGAGACCACGAACTGTGGTTCATCGGTGGCACCATGACTGAAGGAGGCTCTGACACCACAGCTTCCATCCTCACAGCTTTTGTAAACGCCATGTGTGCATACCCAGAAATCCAGAAGAAAGCCCGAGCTCAGATCGACGCCGTTGTCGGGTCTGATCGCAGCCCTAATTGGGGAGACTTCAAGTCACTTCCCTATATCGCACAATGCGTCAAGGAGACCATCCGATGGCGTCCCGTGACCCCGCTGAACTTTCCTCATGCTCTCTCTGAAGACGACTGGATCGATGGTCAGTTCCTTCCCAAAGGGACCGTGGTCATTGTCAACGCCTGGGGCTTGCACAATGATCCGCAATACTTTGCGAATCCCGAGGCTTTCGATCCGGACCACTTCAAAGACTGTACCACGCCCGCCGCTGAACTTGCAGTGGGGGCTCCAGAGAAACGCGATCACTATGGCTATGGCACGGGCCGTCGCTTCTGTGCTGGTGTTCATTTGGCGGACCGTAGCCTTTTCATCGCCATGGCAAAGCTTCTTTGGGCTTTTGACATCTTGCCTGGCAAAGATGGGAAAGGTACAGTTGACACCGACCCTGTGACTGGTTATTCGGAGGGCTTCCTCGTCTGCTGCAACGACTTCGAGGCCCAGTTCAATGTGCGATCCAAGGCCAAGGAGGAGACCATCCTGAGAGAGTTCGAAGAAAACAAGGGCATGTTTGAGAAATTCGCTCTGAGTGGGGATGAGAAGGCATGATTGACAGTATTGTTGTACAGGCAGAGGAAAAGTCGGACAGCGAACTCGATGCGTTCTGTCCCCACATCTTGCTACAGCCACATTGAAATCGATCACAGAATCATTCGACCCTGCTGTGATTGTCATTACAGCTGATTCACGCCTTGCTCAGCCAGCGCATCATCCAGCCGCGCGTCTTGCCTCCTGTAGTGAGAAGCAAAGGAGCAGCAAAACGATTTCTCAACTTTTATATGTGCAGTATTCGCACCACTTTGATCTGGGTCGTAGCATGTCCCTCCTCGAGTTTCAGAAGTGCGAACGAGCCATGACTACTGCAGAGTCCACGACCCATCCTTCTCGACGATGTCCACGGGCCTCTTCTCGTCAATGCTCACCCGTCCAGCCTCAAGGATGGCGCCCGTGGCGATCGTGTTCTTCAATGTAGGCAGACCTCTCTTGTCTAGATCGTCCAATGTGGCCCGACCCTCTTTCAATGCATTGATGCCGTTGATGAACTTCTCAAACGAAATGTACCCGTACCCGGACTGACCCGCAAAATTTCCTTCTTCTGTGCAGACAGAAGCCGTGGAGTCAGCCAACGCCCTTGGGAATGCTGCGGAACAAAGGGAAGTCGATCGGGAGAGGGGAAAAATACTGACCATCGGGTGCGTATTTCATGTAGAAAGGATTGTACCATGTCAGACCTCCCTCATCTTCGGTGACATCGTAGCCTCTCTTTGCCTGATTCACTCGGACCTCGCCCTTGGAGGCCATGTAGTGGAAGTACTGATTGGAATGGACCCCGGCCTTTTGCGGTGCGGTCCAGCTCGCAGTGTAGACGCCCGTGGCGCGTCTCTTGCTGCCATCCTTCTTCTCCCAGTCCACAAGCAAAGTGATCGTGTCCTCGGTCTCAGGGACGCAACCCAAATCCGTGGCGATGCCTGTCGATGCCGACCCGGTTACGCGCACGGGGCGGTACGATGGGACCATGGACTCGCAAATGTCAATGTGATGGGAGTTCAAGTAGTAGCTGATGTCAGAATCTTTGCCCGCCCAGGCTTTGAAGGTTTCCAGCTGGCTCTTGGGCTGGCTCATGTATGAATAAAAGTAGTTGAACTCTCCCAAATTACCGTTGATGGCTTTGTTCCTCGCGTCGGCATATGCGGGGTCAAATCGCTTGTGGTGTTCCACATACACGAACACATTGTGTTTCCTGCTCTCTTCGATCAGGTGCTGGTGCTCTTTCAGTTGCTTCACCGCCGGTTTGGTGATCATGACGTGAACGCCCTTGCGGATGGCATACAATGCGATGGGGTAATGTGTGGGGTCTGGCGTGAAGATGGTGATGGCGTCGCCCGGTGAGAGTGCATCGATGGCGCTTTTGTAGGCCTCTGGGTCTCGCTGGTCGTTGGCAGGGAAGGAGTCGAACGAAGTATCGAGGCCATTGTATGCTTGCGTAATGTTCTTGTGTAGATGCTCTCGGATCGCAGGAAACTTTTGACCTGAGGGACATCGCGAGATCGTCAGCATCTGTCTCATATACCGAATGGTGCAGATGGCTTGAAGACCTACCAGATGTGCCCACCATAGACAGCTTGCCCACGATTCCTCGCCTTCGAAGATCAAACAAGGTGAGCCCGACCACACCCACCTTTTTATCGCTGCCGGACTGTCCACCTCCCACAAAGCCAGTCGTGTACTCGCCAGTGCCGACCATACACACATTGAGAGGAGCCATGCTGCCTGTCCTTCGGCTCTGTCCGCTAAATTGGATGTGGTGGGGTTTGCTGAGCAGACTGTGAGGGTACAAAGTTGCTCACACGTCGCAGAAGAAAGTAGGAGAGGTGGGAACACATGAAATCATGCCGTCCTTACCTTGCTTGAGCTCTCAGTGAGGCATGCGGTCAAATGCCGACGGACGGCAAAATTATAGTCATGTCGCGGGAGCAGACACCGAGAGCTGAGATGGTGGGGAGCAACCAGCCGAGTCGGGGCCGAACCGCGCACACCAAGATATGGGGGCACCCTCTGGCTCTTCTCACGCTGGACGTGCCTGGATGTACGTGGCAAGGACAACGGTTCGGAGAGCTCGCATTGCGCGCGCACACCCGTTGAATCAAATCTCTGCGTATCTGTGAAGTCGACGATCTTCGCAGCGCGTCGAGCAGACGAGTCGCGCTGTGCAATGCTCTTGAATCTTAATATGTCGATCCATACCGTTGAGCAGGGGACATCACAAAGACACGCAGCTTCAGTAGTTTTGATAGCATGAAGAGTGTAGCCCTCCTTCCCCACATGTCGTCTTGGAAGGATAATGCTCGGTGGTTGTGCCATCGGCAATGGTAGCAGGAGCTTCGAGCACATGGATCGAGTCGGTGGGACGAACGTTTTCAAGATGTGGACATCCGGCAGGAACCTGTAACGCCACACGGGAGTCAAACGTGCAACGGATGCGCATGGGTGACATGACATTGCTCGCACGGCGATGACTTTTTCCGTTGGATAGAGACTGACGGTCGGCCGTTGTTGGCTCTGCCGAGCAGAAGACGTCGAAGGGCTTCAGAGATGAGGACGGGCAATGTCCAGGTATCACGGGATCCCTCCGAGGGCATGCACACTGCTCGGGTCTCACCGCAGTGGGCCATCGGGCAGACGAATTTTCGCTGCGTCGCACAGTCGGCCAAGACAATCCCAGAAAGCGGACGACGTCTTCCAGAGTGTTACACGTCACATAAACGAAACGGAAAGAACATGGACGAGCACATCTCAGCAGCTGAGACAACGTGGACATTGTTCCAACTTTGGTACGTGGCGAGAATGCAGAGCTCCAGAAGCGACGGGGTGCAGGATTGCGCAACCTGTCTGGCGTCCGTGTCCCACATGCCCGGCGACAATCGGTGCGATGATGTGAAGGAGAGCGGATCTGTTCGCTGGCGAGTGTGGTACTGTAGCACCACGTAAAAGGCCCGTGCAAAGGCTGGCGGGCTGGCGGGCTGGGTGGAAGACAAGGGTCATGGAGGTCTGGGGAAGGATCGCGTGAAGGCGTGACGAATGCTTGGGTCTACGATAGATTGTGGCTGAGAATGGTTTCGGATATCGCAAATGTCTGCCTCTCGAAGAATGGAAGGAATGGTCGTGGGACGACGAGGCTCCGCGCATTACGATATCACCAATCAATCCGCATAGCGGAAGTAGAACCTTCGTGAAGACTTGTCGCTGTGCGATTATCATTTATCCAGCGGCGACAGCGACAGCAGTCAGGCTTCCACTGCATCCCAGGTCTGCTAGCCATTCGAAGGCCTTGAGTCGGCTTCGAGTTCGCGCTGGCAATATTTATTTGCGGGTGTGATGAAACCCTATCTGTGCACACGATTCAAGGCCCAACCCGGACACGTTTTTGAGCAAGTGAGACCTGTCTGCATGTCGAGACCAGCAAAAGACGCCGGACGCTCGTCGAGCTACAATACGTATACTGGCTTCGGGCGGCTGCAGGCGAGCCGTCTCCACCGCATCGTGTACCTGCAGCAGAACATCGGCCAGGTATTCCGCAGTTCCACAGTGATGAACAATGAAGGTGAGAAGAAGGCCGGTCACCGATTCGATACTCGAGCAGATTGCGGTCCGAAGGATGCCCTCGATGTCGCAACCTTTGATCGGAAGGGGCATTCGCAAGAGATGAAGTCCTTGGCCGCCACGAATCTCGCGGATGTGCGTGATAGCGTTCCGGGTAGATGTGCAGATGGCGCCGGCGCAAGCGAGCTTGACCTTGTCACAGGTCGCGAGAGCCATGCAGCAGGCTGGCCATGATTGGGCACAGACTTTCGTCTCGACACCACACGGGCACCGACCCGCTGCGACGAACCACGGATCTGCAGGTGGAGAGGTCACGGTCTTCGCTGGTGGTGGCGCGCCTCGATTGCGTCGAGGTTCAATAAATCTTAACGAAAATTGGAGGAGCAAATGATGCGACAGAGAGGCCAGCTCGAGACTCTCTGGTAGCGCCCGCGAGATCGACCCGGAGTGATCCCATCCCATGATCGAGCAGCAGCAGCAGCAGCAGTTAGAGTGAACATGGATGCGCAGTGGACGGGGTGTACAGTACGTTTCCCAAATGGGGCTCGAGGGATGGATGGTGGTTGTGGATAATGTGCCGATATCGTTTGAGTGCGGGCGTGCATATGCACCTGGAACCTTGTCGGCGACGCGCCTCGAACGTTTGGCCGTGCTCTGGTTTCGCTGCAGGACGACTCATCGTCACTCGGTGACTACTGCACACTCTGTGTCGCCCAAGCCGCAAGCCTCTTCTTCGGCTCCTGGAGCACGACGGGGCTCGCTGCTGGCGGCGACCCAGCTCAGAGGCACACGCTGCTGCACACTGATGACGGCCCGTGAGACTTCTCTTTACTCTCGTCGCGCTCTTCTTCATCATCCCTCGGGTTTGCCTACCTCCCGTCCCGCCTCTCGACGACGGCGTTTGCACATCGCCCAGCCTGCCGTGCGTGCACTCACCAACCAGTCTCTCCTTTAGCACCAGCGCAGCATCACTGTCGACGTCGCCCCCTCCCTCCCGCAGCGCTCAGCATTTTCCCGTCTTGATGTATGGCCGGAGAGATGGACTCCTCACACGTACGTTGCGACATGCCCGCCCACGAGCCCAGTTGCGCCGCTAGTTCTAACGCGAGCACTGTCCAGCGTGAGCCCACTCGCCTGTCGGCTTTGTACCAATACCACAACGCACCCGAGGTCGCACCCGCACACGGCTTGGAGTACGATGACACGATATACCCTTCCTCCGACAAGTATCCCGTAATACGCGAATCCCCCCTCTACGAGGGCAAATTCAGCGGCAATGGACGATATTTTGGCGATGGCAGCAATCGCCCGCCCCGCATTATATTTGGGATGAAGATCAGGACGTTCTTGGTGGTGGCCACGGTCATGGTGCTGGTGGTTGTTGGAGCAGCCGTGGGCGGTGCTGTTGGTGGAAAACAGCTTCGAGAACAGCACGCGACACAATTGAAGTGAGTGCCGGCGTCCCTTGCGTGGGCTGTGGCTTCCAGTCGGTACTGACCCCGTCCAGTGCAAACGTCACCAACACAGCCTTGTCTGCTGCGGCAACTGCAACCACGGAAGCAGGCACCACCGTGGCTGCGACATCCACTTTTGCTGCCCCGACTCCCACCTATCAGCCACTGAACGACTGTCCCGCATCCAACAATACCCTGTACACGTCCGAATACGCTCAAAGCGAGTCCAGCTCAGAAGATGCTGGCCTGGTCTTCATCAAGAACTGCGACCTCCAAAATCCATTGTCGGCCAAGGATGGCAAGCAGATCGCTCAGGCGTACGTCTACAGCTTCAGCGACTGCGTAGAAGTCTGCGCGGGCTACAACAACCTCAACAGTGCCCACAACTGCACCGTGGCGGTTTACGAACCATCCGCCCACAGACCAGCGAACTGCTGGGTGGGAGACGCCGGAGACGTCGACATCTCCACCCTCAATACAACAGAAGGCACGAATGTCGCCATCCTACAGTAATGACGAGCCGACAGCGAAAATGTTTGTCACTTTGTATACCCCATGATGTTGCAACGACCATGTGAGCGTTATTTGAGTTTCTTCTGTTTCATCTGGCTCAGGCTCAGGATATCGAGCTAATGTCGAGGCATGCAAACAGCTGCATTCACTCCAAGCACCACTTTTTCTTGTATCTAAAAAGCTTGGGGGGAGCAAGCTCTTCCCCATCGAACAGGCGAGCCTGTCACCCATGTCTAGCGAAGCGAGTGTCGAATGGAATGCCAGGTTCGAGGAATGAAGTACGGAGCAAATGAAGACATCGCAAACGAAGTGCCCGGGGAACTCGGTTACAAAGACCGTCTGTGCCATATTGCGATTGTGGAGCGTGAAGCAGCCCATGGCCACAGTATCAGTGCTCTGCAATGCCACTCAACTCGAATCTGAACCTTTGCACAAGCGACTGCCCGCGCCGTCCGGCCTGATGAACACGGAGCATGCCGCCATGTTATTTCTCCCCAACGCCGAGGCTCGCCCTCAAGAAGTCGTCACAATCTCCGTTCCTGCATTTGCATTGCACCGGCGGTGAAGTTGCTTCGATAATCTATTGCATGTACGCTCATAGCAAGTTCAGATATCAGTAGTATCGAGGTTATCTTGTGGCGTGTTTCCGATCATCGTGATCTTCACGCCATGGGAAGTATATGGAGAGCCGCGAAACCTTCGCCAAACACTTCAATGATCACGTTGCGCCAAAGCTATTGGAAGATCTGTAATCTAGAATACCGTGTCACGCTCTAGATACTACGTGGAGACGTCGACCAGAGCGCTAGTGCAGTCAAGGACGCACTTACATCCAAGCACAGCACATGTGGCTCTGATCACTAGTGTCGGGTCCCTTGATTCTAGCCTTCCCCTTTGATTTCAGCAGATGGCATACTTTTCGTGCGTTGAGGGAAAGAAAGGCTCTTTGGTCGTCCTCGTCCGCGATCCGAAGAGAGGTAAGCAATTGTACACTTGCAGGGACATGCTCCCTCTACAAGCCCTCAAGATCAAGTTTCCACATGTCCATACCTACACCACAGATCAAGACTCTATTGTCGCCCACGAGCTCCATCGAAGAGATATCCGCAACTGCCGAATGCGAGTTCCTCACGAGTGCAATGTGAATGCCATCAACTCCGGCGCCGTCTTCCACGTCTATTTTCCACAACTTGATGCGTTGATCGATGCTGGCACTCAACAACCAGATACGTTGCCCATCAAATCGCGCGACTACCAGTGCAGTGATGGCTCCAGCGTGCGCACGAGGCACGAATAGAGTTGTCATTGACGGTGTGCTCGATTGAGAATCAAATGCAACTCTCGTCAGACCTAGGGCGTTGTCGTCTCCACCTGATATCAACAGGAAATTATCGCCGGCTCCGAAAGAGAGGTCAACGGGGATCAGACTCAATACGGCACTCTGGTGGACCTTGTGCCTTGTGTTCCAGGCCAGCTCACGCCCTTGACAGTCCTCTTTCGCCCATTGAACTAGGTGCCCATCTGTGCTTGCTGTAAAGAGACGGTCGCAATGCTGTTGTGGTGAAGAGGCGTGCTCGGAAGGTGAAGAGACGACTTTCAGTCGCAGGCACTGGGTCAAGCAAGATGTAAGATAATCACCAGAGCCCAACAGCGTCCATGCCTTATCACTATAATGCCACTTCCGCAGGCCGGAATTGGAGTACACCATCGTTATGTCGAAACCCGAGTCACGAGCTTGTGCTTTGAAATTCATGATTCGTAGATCGGAAAGGTTGCACTGCGGATGCGCAGACTCGCAGACCACACCGATTCTTACTGCCGGAAGGCCGTGTGTAACTTTCCACACATAAAATTCCTCCACACCCCCGCTCGAGAAAAGATATTGACCGTCTGAGGACCACTGGAGATGCTGGATGCCTGTAATATGCTTTTGCAATGAGTGAAGGCAGCGCCAGATGCTATGCGCATGCACTTGCAGCTTGATGTCGGTGTCTTCAGCGCCAGTCGCTACGAGATCTGGGTCAATGGGAGATACTGCGCTAGCTTTGATTTCTCGGCCATGCCCACCGCTGTGGATCGAGCGGCAAGCGAGGCCGTTCTGATGCTGGAAGTTGAGCTCCGAAGTTTTCGTCCAAAGGAATGTGCCGCCACAAGTGTCAGGATTGAAGGCAAAGTTGCGATGCGCTCCACCACATTCGACTATCATGACTTCTTGCTGTGCGGTAAGATCAAAGACTACGAAACACTTGCCTCGAAATCCCCAGACCCAGATACTCTCCGCGTTCAGGATACTGAAATTTTCAACATTTGGTCCCAAAGGCAGGGCTAGCTGATGTACTTTGACTATTCCGATGCTCTGATCAGCACTCGAACGATCTGTCAAGTCTGGGACATCTAATCCATGGACGGCAAAGGTTCCATCACGCCCGGTCGAGAGTAGCATTCCCATATGGTGCCTTAGGGCAGTGATAGCCTCGAGATCATGAATTGCAGTAAAATAGCCAACGTGAGATAGCGGCCGGGGCTCATGGTCTCGAGGCGGCAGTCTGTACATAGCCATGGCACCGCTCCTTGAGCCGAGTGTAACGAATGTCGTGTCGTCCCTGGTGAATTCTGCAAAGCTTGTGACGACAAATCCTTCCGGTAGTAAGAGTGTACGCGAGAACGTGATCTCTAGGCCGGAGCTAGTGTCTGGTCGACATCGATACCAATTCGCAGACTTTGATATCACTGTCGTGACTAAAAGGCCGCATGGGCTCCTCGGTTGCGATGTCTCGACATGCGCAAATAAGCCTGCCACTTTCTCGCCCATGTCGACAAGTACACAATAGCCAGGAGTCCCCGCCAAGTGATAGTACACCTCGCCTCTTCCAGCAAAGAAAGCTACACCACGAATGGCAGTCAGGGTGGAATAGCCACGAAGCTGACCGGCCGGCGGACCGAGAGGACTGCTGTGTGCCGTCCTCCGCGCTGTGTCCAATGTGAGTGAGACCACTGCACCTTCGTCCGTTATTGCCACGACATGGCGCTGCGATACAAAACCGTACGATCGGTAGCGGGCGGCTGGCTTTGCGCACTGCTGTTCTTCCCAATTGAGCAGACGATGGTGGACATTGACATTGTGAATAGAAATGGACCCGTCTGCACCACCAGTGAGTACAGTTCCTGCACGAGTGACTTCGCCATCTGATCCACAGCCGCTCCGTATGGCCACTGACCATATGTTCTTGCCACTGTGAGCTTTCTCTACCTTGATCTGCTTCAATGCGGTCGAGTCGTCGCTTGCCAAGATGCTCCACAGGATGTAGGTAGCATCTTCGCCAAACGATAGCAGTCGAACATATGTGCCGGCTCGTATAAAGCGCACATGCCATATTCTGGAGATATGTCCCATTGCACTTGCCACACAAGGCGGCTTAATCGCACTGGGGCTCGGAACGGAGCCAAATCCTGTCTCGCGCAGGTTTGTTGTCCTCAGCTCGCTTCGTCGTGACAGATCTGAGATGTCCCATACTCGGATGCTTCGGTCGTCGCTGCAGCTTGCCAGGAGTCTCTGCGGCTCACCCCTTGGGTTTGTAAGTGAGCTGGGACTTATTTGTACGCCGAAGACAGAACCATCATGCGCTGGAAACGAGTAATGGATGTGACGTATTATTGCTTCGGGCTGGATTTCATGCTCTGAGATATGACACGACCATACTACGATATCGCCAAACGCAGTGCCCGAAGCAATGAGACAAGAGGAAGAACTTAGCCATGTGACGTGTGCACAGTACAGGATGCAGTTGGACCCGAGCACCGCTTCACGGAGATGGAGGGACATTGACTCTGGGTGCATCCGCGCAACGCTCAGCGAATTGTGTGCCGTGACAATGGCCAGTCTGTGGGTATCGCGCGGGCAGCTCATCGCATCCAGGATCCAGTCGTTGGCGTGGGCGATCGGTCCTGCTTCGTAGCCGAGCTGGGAGCCATGTTGATCTGCGTGAAGCCTCAATGCTCGCAGCAGATGGCCACCCCATACGAAGACGACGCCATGGTCGCCGTGGTCCGATGCGACGACGC
>ANSM01005848.1:0-14879 GCA_000347735.1 Cercospora canescens BHU | reverse complement strand
GAAGAAGGCGGCGGCGGTGGTGGGTGTGGTGGAGGAGCTGCGAGGGCGGCGATGGGCGTGGTCTGGTGCGTGCTACGAGCCGATGGTCACGAGCTCATGTGACGATGTTCTTCATCATCATCATCCGCAGCTGTTGCCTACTGCTAAGTCTCTCATGGTGAACAGCAGGTAGATGGAATTGTGTGGTATTGCACGCTAACTAGTTGTCAACTGCCCATGCTGATTGCTCGTTGTCCGCATCCTGGTCGCGCGCCAATCACATGTGAGCGCGTCCAAGCTCGTTGACGACATCCTCGGACCAAGATGAGATCACTTTCGGCGGCCCTTCACATGCCTGCACTGCAAAACCACTATCTCCCCTGCACAACATCCCCGAACCTGGACACAATACCAAGACATCACCGTCGGGGACTGTAGAAATCAATGCCATCCTGGATCGCGTCATGGATGCTATCCACAACCTCCTGCGCTCTCACCAGATCGGCCGATAAGTCCTGCTGGACAGCTGCGGAAAATGTGTCATGATCATCCAGCAAAATGACCAACGCTCCTAGGATGACTGGGCTGAGGCCGGCTTCGTCAAACAAGGGCTTCTTCGACTTTGTGGCATCCACAGTAGCTGGAATGCTGACTCCAACTGTATCGATCACGGTTTGCACAATCGCTGTGGACTCCTCCGCAGTAAAATCAGCCTGTCGCATGTTGGCGTTGGCGAAGCCTTTGCGATTCGCGAGATGAATGGCCGTGAAGTCTCCAGCGAGCGGAAACGCGGTCAATGGCTCCCCGTTGTAGGCGGAAACATGCTCGCGCAGAGACTCAACGCCAGTGTGGATGCTGATCACATCTTGTTGAATCGTCTGCGCTGTTACCAGCTCTAGACGAGTGACGAGCGTCGCTGGTGATGCATTGGCAAACGCGATCAGCATGAAGGGAAACAAAACGCGCAATGGACCCATCGTTCGAAACCTTGGACCAGCAAGAGAAGCGGATGAAATCGAAGAGCTTTCTCTTCGTGCCGGGCTTGAGTCGCAGCCAAATCTCATTATATACTGTGTGGCGTGGTGCGGTAGCAGCAACATTGCCCTCGCAGTAGCGCTGGTGAAGGGGAGACGCGAACAAACATTGCCTCGGCTGACGATCACCACCTGATGCGAACAGACCAGAGAAGCTAAGAAGTGTTCCGAACAAGCCCAGCACCGCACATGTGATGCATGGTGGCTTATGAGTTTCATGGGTGTTGTCTGTAATTGCATTTGTTGTATGCGCTGCCACACTTGCGTGCCATTGACATTTACCAACCCTTGCTTCGTGCTGTCAAGCTCTCGTTCGTGACTACGACTATTACAAGCTCTTTGCAAATGCAACAATATCACGGATCGCCTTGTTATGCACCTCGGGCAGCAATTGTCGAAACACCAGAGATGAAGCGTGCACTAGGCCCATGTTGACCTGCGCATGAACTTCGACGCCTGCAGCCAGCAGCTTGCGATAATACGCCATGCCCTCATCCCTCAACGGATCGAGCTCGTCCATGGTCAAAATATGTGGTGGGAGACCTTTGCAATTCTCGATGGATGCGAAGTACGGCCATGCAAGAGGATTCTCTGCATCAGCACCGCTATAATAGTGGCCCATGCCGGCCTGTGAATCGTCATATCAGCGTGCAATCCGGATACATCATGTCTGCAGTGTGCTACCAGCTATCCAGCCAGGGATCGCTGGCTTGTACTTTGCCTCATCGAACATGAACTCACCATTTGCGCATTGTACAGAAAGTATCCGTCGCACTCATACAAGCTGGGCAGTTCTTTCACCTTTCGTGAATCTGACCAACCATAACCTAGGGTCAGTCACTTTGGATTAGCACAGGTCTCCGTTACGTGGTAAAACTGCCTCACAAGATCCTTACCATTGCTGATATAAGGGACACTTCCATGGACTCCTGCAATCTGACCAACCCAACCTTCTTGGTTCGCCTTCAAGGCCGTAGCGAGCGACAAATTGGCACCCCCGCTTTCTCCTTGGAGAACAATATTACTGATCTGAAGCTCATCTCTGTGCTGAGAAATGTATTGCACTCCCGCAGCACAATCGTTCAACCCAGTAGGAAACGGACAGTGGGTGCCGCTGTTGTAAGCATTACGAAAGTCGATTGCGATAACGACAACACCTTTCACGGCCATCGACTTGCACCATCGGCTGTGCACTTTGTTTGCGGCGCTGAGAACAACCATGCCGCCGCCGTGAATATAGATGACAGCAGGGAGTTTGGTGGATTGTTCGGCGGGGCGATAGACGAACAATTGGCGTTCAGTGCCATCAAAGCTCGAGAACTTGATAACCTCTTGCTTGATCTCAATCTCGTAAGCATCTTCGGGCAGATCATTCGGCATCATCTCGTACAGCTTCTCTGTCTGAGCATGACTTTTCGCCATCTGAGCAGTGGAGGATAGCTCTTCGTGGCTCACGCCTTCGTACGGGCTCCCTTGGCTACCATCTATCCCAAAAGCGCGGAAGACTTCCACGATCTTGGGATGTGCTCGTGGTTCTTGGAAGAGCTTCATGTTTGGGTCCCCCAGGCGGCCTGGACGTGTGTATTGAGCTGCGATATCGCTGGCACTCAGCCCTTTGGAGGGCGGGCCCTCATTTGAAGTCATTCTCGAGGACGTTATCAACTATGCCAGTGCATGAGTAAGAGAATGATCTTGGAGGACTGGCCTGTGGAGACATTATGAAGCGAGGTCCAGAGCTTCTTGCTACGCTAACCCGCATGCAATTGGATGACTCGCTCGTTGCACCACGGCTCAGTGTGGTCTCCACAATAATTGTCGCGGGCAGTCGCGTTGCAGCGTGCCGCATAAAGACTCAAGGCGGATCGCGGCTACCCTCTCGTGCAACATACACTCAAAGATTTTTGGCCAAAGTTGACGTGGAGATGTCTGCAACAGAGTGTGCTGACTAATAAATCCTTACTCAGCCGCGGATGGCAACGGCGATCGGGACTTTGGTCACCATAGACTCATGTCATGGAATATGTGAGCTGAACATGCGAACAGTCTCTCGATCGCTCCACCGAGCGTGGTCTGCCATGACAGGCTCAGCTCAGAGAACCGCAGCAAGCAATCACGAAGTGAAGTCTCCATTCATCCGGCTACTTGGCTCAGTCAAGTTTTTCTCTCCTCATACAGCGACTCCGACTCATATCGCGAAATCTTCGTCTCGAAGTCGCCACCGAAACGGTCTTGCTTTGGCAAGCCATCTTCCTTGATATCCAGCCACCAGGCCTTTTGACTCGTGAAGATGTGGGCGGATAACCGCAAAGCGTCCCTCGCTGCCGGCTTTAACGATTCCTCGTCAATAGCTCCAAGAGCCAGGGCCGTGGTATCCATTTCGTGCTTATACCGCATTGCTAGTGGTGTATTACACGTTGCACAATATGCTCGCTCGCCAAATTTGGAGAATCGGATGAAGATGATGCCGCCCATGTCGTCTTTCGGAAGGCCATCATACTGTAGAGCTTCTTTGTGATCGAAGAATGTCACAGAGCTGGATTCCACATCCGCATAAGCCTGATAAGGACCTCCGGAAACTTTTCTGCAGCTGCGAAATGTGCGTGAGGTCAGTACGCTGTCGCTCTAATGCCGGTTTAGGTCTCGAGTAAGTATGCGGTGCTCCAGTAAGAGCACTTACGTGACACAATGGCAAGCGGTTATGCTAGGAGAATTGGGGAGCGCCGAGCATCGGTATGTGATTCTTGCGCAAGCACAGCTGCCCATGAATTGGACGACTTCCCACGATTCAGCAGTTGATTTCTCCGACTCTGCCATATTCTCGTTCAATGTCTCGTTGTAGGTGAGCAATTCGAAATACTTAGAGATGTCGCAAAGGTGTGTTTGTCAGCATTCACTGACATCAGGAGGGGTTCCGACTTCGTGCCCCGCCACGCCTTGGCTTGTTCCATTTTGCATCATTCTCGGTGTTGGGGAGGTAATGCTTTGAGGCTCTGAGTGAACAAACAGATTTCTGAGGGATGAGGTGATTCGAGTATGTAGGATACTCAAAATTCTAGGTCGTACGCTAGAGTATGATCGCAAATCTTCTCGCGAACATGATGCACCTTCAAGTGTGCTGGATGCTGAGCATAAACGGCCACATCTTCTGCTTTCTCCAATGTCGATACGAGTCCAAGATCATACCCAAGAGCACGGTGAGCAGTCGAGGCCAATGGAGGGCCGAAATCAAATTTGACGAGTCCTGTTATTAAACATAAGCAGCTTGTCTCGTCAGTGATCATTGGTCACGGCTGACCTGGCACCTGTCCAACCTAGGGCATCTGATAAGCTGGTGTGACGGAGATTTTGAGACTCTCCACGGCTTACCATCGCTCGCCCAGCTGCTTCAAGTTCTGCAATCTGTTCTTGAGTGACACCAGGTTTCAGTTTGAAGAGCACTAATCCGATGGTGGTCAGCGGAGAATGTAACAGGTAGCGGCATCTATCGTCTACCAATGTGATAAACACCCATGATAGATATGCTGCAGCTTGCGAGGATGATCCAGGCGATAGTAAATGCCAAGTCACTATGCTAAAGTAAATGGAAACAACAAGTGCCTCTCTCCGGTATATGGACAAGCTCGCGGTTGAAAGATTAACCGTTAGTTCCGACATCGCTTCTTGGGCACAACACCTTGATGCATCCTTGTGTGAACCACCACAAGGAGTTTTCTCCAAACCCGTGGTGTGCCGAGTTTACCAGGTAGAACTTTGAGACACGGAGACAACCGAAAGGACCAGAATCCCCTCGGTGGCCAGGTTTACAGTAGCTCTTCCTCGACGTCTCCAACATATTCAGGGCTCGCGAATGGACTCGCATGACGTCCAGCATGGGCCCCGCTCCGTCTCGAGCGCATCTAGGATGCGTTGTGGGAGGAACCGCACCATGCTCGAGGTAAAGTATTCGTCCATGTCGCATGTCAATGCACTTTGTTTGACCTCGACACGGGGGAGCCAGGACCAACTCTACAGCACCTCCACACCCTACCAAGCGCATCGGTCTGCATCCTGGTCAAACGACCACGCACAGACGAGCATTTAATAGACAATGGCATGGAGCCTTCCTCTGGGGACAGACTTTCTCCCAGACTTCTTCGCTAGTTCAGCATCTGCGGGTATGGACGCTATCAACACTTGTCTCCAAGGCCATAGCGCTGTGTTCGGTGCAGTGCCTACGGCCTTTTCCAATGTCAGCGCGGTCTTCTTGAATCATAACCTAGCAGTCATCCCTGGCGACTGGCAGCCTGTTCCGATTCGTGAGTATTCGAGAGAAAATTGTCCGTGGAGATTTCACTGATAGCTAGCAGACAGCGCATTTTACGACATCCAACCCGAGGAACCATGCATGGTATCCGTGTTGGAACAAGTCAAGACTGCAGACTTCATCGCCTTTGATCACGCCTTCTTCGATGTGATCGGATCACACGCGAAGGTCGAGAAGATCCAGACATTCCCACCGGATATGAAGCACGTCCATGAAGCACCAGTATATCTGCCCGATTCCAACGAGCTGCTATACAGTGATACATCAGTAACAGGTCATTTATACGCAATCAATATTGACACGCACGCCGTGCGGCCAATCAACCTAGATCCGCCACTCCAGAATGTGAACGGAGGGACAAGACACAAAGGCCGAGTCTATGTAACGACCAATGGGGGCAGCGTCCGGGGAATCTTTGAGGTAAATGTCACGACGGGTCGAGCGGAAGCGATTGTGAATCATTATCGGGGCCGCCATTTGAACAGTCCAAACGATCTCATCTTCGACTCCAAAGGGAATTTGTACTTCACCGATCCAGACTACGGCGTCGACAGTAAATGGGAAGGCGTGCAACCCTGTGAACTGCCGAACTCCGTGTACCGCGTAGACGCTAAGACGAGATCTGTACAATCGCTCACTGTCGGTGTCGTGACCAAGCCCAACGGTCTGGCACTATCTGCGGACGAGAGTATCCTCTACATCGCGGACTCAAACACGACGAGTGGAGTGCTCAAAAGCGAGCGAGGCGTGTGGGCTTTCGATAAACGTCACGCAGGGCTTTTGGAGAACCCTAGGTTGGTATACCTTGTAGAAGGGGGCTGGCCAGACGGACTTCGCATTACGAAAAATGGCTTGCTCTTTGCAGCTGTGTATGGCGGCGTGGATATCGTCGACCCGAAGTCAGGCTTCGTGCTTGGCAAAATCAATACGCCGGGCGATATCATATTCAATGTGGAACCAGCACGTGGCAAAGGAGTGTGGTTGTTGACCGGACAGGATCATATTTATAAGGTCACTATCAAGGAGCAGCCTCTGGAGGGAAGATAGTACTGTCTATTCTTTTGTTCAAGTTCCATCCAAAGGAGGCCGCCAAGTAGTGACCAGCACATCATTGCTGGGTTTTTCAGTATCCTGTCGATTTTGCAACAGATGTTGTGCACGACGAAACTTCAACAGCAGTAGTGGTGGTATACTCGTTCATAGGCGCTGTTTGATTGGGCAGGAACAGAGCCTGTGTGTTCAGCGATGGCAGCGGTGCGGTTGTGTTCTGGCACACGCAGCCCTGCGCAAGGGATGCAATGCTCGTCACGGGAGGAGCGTTATGACACCAAGTACTTGTGGTGAACCCGCCAACAGTGGTGGTAAGAGCTTCCGATGCCGGTAGGAATTGAGCTTTGACAAGCACGGGAATCACGCTGCCGGTTGCGAGTCGGAAGCTCTGGTGTCCGATAACATCCAGAATCGTCGAAATTGTGCCACTGTGCGATGTGAACGATATCCAAGTGTGGTCATCATTGGTGAAAACATCATCCAGCAGTGTGAGCATACGCTTCTCGTGTGCACTATCAGATTCTGCGGTCACTCCGTTCCAGAGTTCATCATACTCGTTGAAGCCGTCCTCGAGCACAAAGTTTGGGTATGTCTCAGAAATGTAGGTCGCATTGCCTCTGTGGTCGCAGGTGTGAATCGAGATACCCTCCCGAAGAAGTTCCTTGACAATTGGTTCGAAAGGGTGGTACACAGGAAGATCCAGGCCGGATCCAAAGGTTGTGTTCGCGGTCGCCAGGCATCTCTTCAACGGCGACACGTAGTAGCTCTGCGGACGAGGGATCTTCTCAACTGCGATTCTGTCCTTCCAATAGTCGTGTGCAATTTTGGCCTGTAGAGTACCAGCTTCGGTGAGCTGCGCATCCTCCCTGAGAACGACGGCGACGAAATCAGCAAATGTTTTGGATGAATGCAGACATTTGTTCTCACCAGTAGGAGGTACCGTTGCCAGTGAGCTGCGCCCAATAGCAATTCCAAGCAGGGGTGCCAAACGTGTTTTCTGCCACGTTGTGGAAACCCTCACCATGGCGACCCATAAAGAGTACTTTGTACACCGTATTCACATCCGCTGCAGAATTCCAGGCGTTGACTTCTTGCTCGAATTTCTGCCACTGAGTGAGATTGGCATTGAGGCCCTCTGTTGCTTCATAGGTACGATTGATCAAGCCAAAATTAGCTAAAGTCTGGTCTATGTCAGAATAAATCTACATGGTGAAATATCAATGTCACGCACGTAGTTGAAGGTCGAGGCATTTGTGCTGGGTTCGTCTTGTAGAAAGTATCCCGTCACCGTTGTGTAGTTGATGTAGCCATTGCCTGCCACCTGCAGAGATGCCGCAGATGCAAACGAGGCCATTGCGGCAGTCATCTTGACGAAGGCCGTCATGTTGCGACGGGAACAATCTGGTGATAGAGAGTGAAATATCTTGCCATGTTTCGCGGTAGACAGACTTTATATACATGTTCAATGTCGGCTCGGCACACGATCGTATCACTGCGAATCTCGCTTGATGGATCCTGCAAAGTGGATGATTTGCCGAAGCTCGTAGCTCGTAGCTCGAATGCAGCATTTCACAAACGCCATGCTTCCAATTAAGCTTCCAAGACCCAGCACGTGAATCCAGAGTGGAGCCGATTCCGAGCGCGCTTAGCTGCTCGTGTGAGCATGCTCACACCGCACGGCGATCTGTTCTCAACGGACCCGGTCGTTGAGCTAAACTCCAAGCTGACCCCATTAACTTTGCCAGCACTTATGTATCTTCCACTACTGGCACGCAACGGGATGTTCGGAATGGGAACGCCACGATCTACTGCAGCGCAACGAATGCTTGGAGTGGGAGAATTGCTTGAGAATGTCCTACTCTTCGTCGATGAGGCTGATGTATTGCGCTGCCGCCGTGTAAATCGGAAATTCTTCGAAGTTGTCACCTATTCCAAAACCCTCCGACGAATACTATACCTTGATGTGGACGATGACAGTACCGACAGGAGCATCAACCCATTAGCGCCATCCTGGTTCCATCATAAGAAGACTGGTTATCGGAGCAGTACAATCGCTGCCCGCATCGATCTGGTAGATCTTTGGAGCCAAGCACAAGCAGAAATCAGGCCCCTCTGGCATAAAATGTTTGTGTCCAAGTCAAAGACAAAGACTTGCGTGATTCCTGTTGGATCTCACACGACTGTATTCCACAGACGAAGCTATCCAGATGGGATGACATTCGAGGATCTTCTATCAGCATTGGTCGCCGCTTTCGAGATCAGAAAAGGGCGCCGTTCCAGTCGGGAGAGGTTGGAGGAGCTTTCTTACGACAATTCTGTTCTTATATACTGGACTTGAAGCTTGGGTGGGTCGCGGAATATAGCTTGGCAGGGAAACCTGTACAGACCTGAACAAGCTCTGCTAGGGAGGAGCTAGCCAAACGCCTGTGGCAGAAATCTTGTCGGCCAGTCTAGCATGCTGAAGTGAATATGGTCCCAGTGAGCATTCATGACCTTGCTCGTCACAAGATCCACATGGAGCTTTGGCAACCGGTTATATCGACTCACAGTATGCAGAATCACGCCAATGAATCTCTGGAGAGCTCGGAATTGCTTCATCTGTCAATGGAAAATGATCAATGGGATCGTGTGAAATGGGGCAAGATTATGTGAGCAGACTGACAATGATGGACCGATAGACCATTGTTTTAGGAACAGTTTTCCCGCGAGCGCGTGGCCCGATTCTGCTCCATCCAATCTTCCAGTAGCTTGCCGACTTGCTTGAACGATACGGGCTTCGTCATGTACATATTCATACCGCTTTTGAACGCCTCTTTTTGGTCACTTCCTTTCGCATTTCCCGTGAGTGCGACTATGATTGCAGCTTTTGAGGTACCCTCGATGGTGGTCGATGGTGCTCGTTCGGCTTCAAATCGCCTGATCCGTCGCGCAGACTCATTACCGTCCATGACCGGCATGGACAGGTCCATGAAGACAATGTCGGGTAGAAAGCTTTTGTACATTTCAACAGCTTGCTGTCCATCCTCAGCCGTTTTTGCCAATCTCGTGTCGTAGCCAATCTTGGAGACATATGTGTGCAAGAGCTGCAGATTCAATCGGTTATCGTCCACGAGTAGCAAGCGCGGCTTTCGTGATTGCATATCTGATTGTGTGTCTGACGAAGCATGATTCCCCGTATTTCCTGCTGCTTGCGACGAAATTGCGCCGACTATGCCAACCAGCTTGGAGGGCATAGCTGGGGACTTCTGCTCAGTGCTGGGTATCGAAGCAGAGTCGCGGCCCCACTCTTTGAGTCTGTTGCCGTCATCACTGCCGCGTCGCAGAGAAGAGGTGCTGCCACACTGGAAGCCAGATTCTTGCGGGGAGGGGAATCCTCCATCTTCACTAGCACCGGTTTCTCTGTATTGCTCGCTCGTGACTCGTGAAGTCACGCACGATGAATAATCTCGAGCCGGCGCTAAATCTGTCTGCGAAGTGCCCTTGATTACGCCTCGCTCGTTTGAGCGCCGCTCAATTTGTGGGTGCAAGGTTTGTGGGGTATTGCGAGGATGCGAGGACGGCGGCAACATGCGCGAAACAGGCTGTATACCCATTTTTGCTTCCGTAGTGTTCGACCAATTGGGTTTCTCAGCTGTGACGGAGGATTTTGCTAAGTTGTTTAAGGCTCTGGAAATCGCTCGGGCTAGCTTGTAAGGGCCGAACGGTTTGCAAATCACTTCAACGTGCCGGCTTGTGATGTCCTTAGTCAAGGTCGCCTGCCTTGAAGGGCTGGCGCACATGATTATGGTGCTCTGTACTGACAGCGTGTCTAGGTAGTCTGGTCGACGCGCGAGTAGGGTTGGAAGATGGATTTCGTCAACAATGAGCAATGCCGTAGGACAATCGAAATCCCAAGTCTGCAGTGTTGGGAAGCCAAACCAGCGGGTAAGATATTGAGCCAGTACGGCGTGTACTTGCGCAGCACCTTGCGTCTGAGCAAAGCTATCGTGCTCCAGAGCTGGCTCATAGATTGCGGTTTGCGGGGGATCCTGCAGAGCCTGAAGAGCGAGCAAACTGGGGTCTTTTTGTCGGAACAGAGGGCTTATCAGCGTGAATTCTGGCGTGCTTGAGGATGTCGCAGCTCTGGATGTGCAAGCTGGGCTGTAGCTAGCCGTCCTTGGTGCCTTTACCGGCAGAGTGACCACCACTACTGTGCCAACATTCACAATAGACTTGATGTCAATTTCGCCAGAGAGGGCGTTGACGATGGAACGGACTATACTGAGACCCAGTCCTGTCCCCGCTGCCTTCGCATTTTCTTGAGAAAATGGGGTGAATACTCTGCTGCGCAGGTACTCTGCAGAAATACCCTGGCCAGTGTCGGTGACTGCGATCTTGATAGTCGTGGATCTCATGTCGGAAAATCTGACAGTTGTATGCTCATCCGCATTAAGTACCTTTTGCAAGGAGACTGTGATCGTTCCGTGCCTTGTGTATTTAAGAGAGTTCGAAAGCAGATTCATGACAATTCGTCTGATCGCGCCCGGTTGCGTCGAGAATGACCACTCAGCGGGTGGTGCTATATCGAGTATAAGCTCGACTTCAGGTCGTGAGGCCTGCAAGATCCTTCGCATTGACGGGTGGGCTCCTAGCGACGGGAAAGCGTTGATGAGGCTGCTCGCCGGATCATCGAAGCCAATGTTTGTTCGTACTTTGGCCAAATGGCCAACAGCTAGTCCATCGACAACCTCTTCTGTAATCCGCGCGACATCACAGTATTGATCTGTCGCAAAAAGAGGCTCGTTCCGAATGTTGCCGGAGACAGGCATGCTTTCACTTCGATCTAGACAGGCTTGCGACGAGCAGTCTGATTCCGCTGAACCTTTCCTCCTCAGCGTGTTGACTTTGCTGTAGTCCAGGACCATTGCCACGGTGTCCAGAAGCGTATGAGCGCATGCGTCCATGGTGTTGATGCAAGAAGTCTGAAACTGATCAAGCTCTGTGTCCTGCAGAAACTCGACCGACGCCAGAATGCCGTGGAGCGGGCTACGAAGTTCACTAGATATGGCATGTGGTTAGCATAGATCGAAGGATAGAGGTGCTTATCAGTGAGGTTGGAATGATCTGTCCTCGACCTGCGCCGCACGATGAATGGGATGCGCCAGTGCCTTCGCAACGAATGTACTCACTGCGATACAGAGCCGATGAAGTCACTCTTCTGCTGATCGGCAAACGCTGTGGCCAGACGTACAATCTCAGCCTTAATGGCGTTCGCGAAAGACAACATTTGGAGGTAATCCATCTCGTAAGAGAAGACGCGATATCGCGAATTCGTGAAAGCGAAACATGAAGTCCATCGATTGAGATTGGCATGGAACATGGGCACAAAAATGACTTGTTTCGCTTGAGGGAATTGGCGTCGTAACAGCACAAGCTCGAACAGCCTGCTGGACAGACGACCACCGATCGGGCGACCTTCAAAATCAAACAGCGATGTGCCAACGTGCTCTGGAATGTTGTATAGTTTACCACGCGGATGCCTTTTGCACATTCTCCTAAGTTCAGGCGGCGTCAAGGTGATAGCAAAGTATGGATCTGCTCTGCCGAAGTTCTGTGGTGGTCCATCGTTGTCACTGACGGAGGCTGCAGCTAACACTACTCGTTCTTGCAGGCTGCCGCTATATGCGGAAGCCGAGCGATCGGCTGTTGGGGTTCGGCTTCTGGAGTTCTGCACAGGGCTAGCTGTAGGACGCAGGCCTGGTGTGCCGACGTTGCTGTAGTCAGAGTCGACGCGTCGATTGATTGGATCTGTGCTGTCGGCAAGCGCATTGGTATCGAACAAGACGACCCCTCCGCCGCGAGAGTCAGACAGGTCCAGGGCTTGGCGTAGAAGATAAGCTGCTCGGTCAAATGTGCGCTGGTGGTCAGCCTCGGTCACATTGTGTGTCGTTCCTCCTTGACCTGGACTGCCATGTGAACGTGGATCTTCCTGGAGCTCACGCCCACGTGGGGAGTCCGGGATTGAAAATGGAACCTCTAGACGGGCATTCTGATCGCACAGTGGCGTTGGCGGCTGACTGTCTTGCGAAGTCCTGATACCACGAGTGGTGTGGTCATCTGATTGTGCGATGTCACTTGATTCCTCAGATCTCTTCCGTCCTCGACTGTCGTTGGTTGCATGATTGGCTCGGCATTCTTCGGTGGCAGGGCCGCTTGCTGGACGTTCAGCATTGTCGGAGAAATGACTGTGGTCGTCTGTGGAAATCGTGGGGGTCATGGGTTGGGAGTCGCTGTTGATACGCAAGCTGTCTGTGCGTCTGGGGGGAGATTGCAGGTGCTTTCGTGGATTCATGTGGCGCGATCTGAAGCGATGTTCTGGGCAGATGAAGTCTGCCATGCACATATTCATGTAGATGGCGCGCTGCTTCTCATGGGCTTCTCTGACAGTTCTCATGTGAACCATGATGTTGTGAGCGATGGTGTAGAGCACTATGCAATTGATCAGCGTTAGTCCACTATGCCGTGAAGTGGCATGCCTTTTAATCGAGCCAAGCTGGTGGAATCTCGGGGTTGGTCATCAAGGAGGAAGAGAGCGCCAATGTTGATCTCATTCTCAGTACGCAAGGGAAGACCGCAGTAATATCGAAAGTACGGCGCGGAGGTGACGAATTGGTTGTCTTTCCAACGCGGATTCTTGGTCAAGTCGAGGACCTCGTAATGCGCCGGTACTTGCTGGCCATCGACCATTCGAGGCTCTTGCGCGAGCGTCCATTCGACGAGACCGCCCTTCTTGGGCATACTGATGCTGCCGTACCACAGGCCATCGTTCGCGTTTTCGAAGCGGCTGGTATCTTCGAGATCGAGTGACTTGGTCGCCTCCGCCACGAAGTAGCTGCTGCTCTTGTCGACCAGGCCAATCATTGCACGTTGTACATCGTGCCTGAGGGCTGCCAGTTGTGCGTGTGCTTGCAATACCGTGTCGGAGTACGGGAGAAAGACGGCCTCAGCTGCCGCTTCTTTCGCCGGGCGGTAATAGCTATGAGCAAGAGACACGTCAGTAGGGGCTCGCGACGACAGCGCTGGAGACGCGCACTGGAAAAGCTCGCGAGCTCGCTCCTCGCCCACTTCCTCTGGCTCGACGAAATCGTCGCCGATGTCCTCGAATGGTGCGCGACTCATGGTGGCTGCCTGCTGTTGCTGCTCTCAGGGATTTGGTTGCTGCAGCGAAATGTGGTGAGATTCACGGCGCGGAGAGTTTTCGAGGAAAGAATGCCAGGCTGTGGGTGGTGCGCAAGAATAGGTTCATATCCGAGGACGAGTGGCTGCGATGATATGAGACAATCACGGGTGGACATTCAGCTGCTGCGAAGAGTCTGCACTTCCCGGCACGCGCTGCGAATGGACAGATGCAGGTCCAGCACAGCAGCCCTCTTGCCACCACTTCCGTCAGGCCCAGGCGGGACCTTCTTCTATGGCCGGAGAGCAGGGCAAGGTGTCTTGCAAGGCATGCTGCACTCGTTGTCTCCATGGGTCCAGGCAGAACGCGAGTCCATTACCAGAGATTGGACCAATCTGAACAAGAAATCACAGCTGGGCACTGTTTTCCCCATCACCCGCTCCTCAGCCTGCCTACACCCGCTATCTCATGACCGGTGGTCGCGCCTCCTTGTTCCATTTGACTCTGCTGCACAGCCACTCCACTGCTTCTCTGACGCCCGTGCCGGTCAGGGCACTCAATGGGAGCACCCTGCTGTCCCGCACATTCTGCCCTTTCTCACCCTCGAACACCCTTTTGACCAATCCCTCCTTGATGCGCACGACCTCGACGCAGTCCTCGCGATCCTGCTTGTTTGCCAGCACCAGAATCGGCACTCCCTCCGTCATGTCGTTCTGCAGCACGTCCTCCAACACTAATCTGCACTCGTCCAGTCTGCCCGTGTCCATGCCCGTGGGTGCCTCGGACCGGCGTGTGATGTCGGCATCCCCGATGTCTGTGCTGTCAATGACGAAGACAATGGCGTGACAGCTGCTATAATATGACTGCCACAGGCCTCGCAGGGTGTGCTGGCCGCCGACGTCCCATATCCTCAAGTACATTTCGGGCAGGTCGACGAGACTGACATTCTGCCCGACGGTGGGCACCGTGTTGAGCTTCGCATCGTAGGCGGCATTGTAGATGCTCTTGATCTGCTCGAGCAACGTGGTCTTGCCGGCATTGTCGAGCCCGAGGAGTAGGATGGAATATTCCTCCTTACTGGTGGCGTGCAAATAGAGCGATTTGACGAGATGATACATCTCTGCTACCGGGACGGACGAGTGGGCGGGCTACACTTGCGCATGCTGGACTACATTCCCGAGCGAGAAGAGGAGTGCACCTACGGCGCAGGCGTACGCACGCGCGTGAATCTCGCGCTGACACGCAGCAGTAGGCGTGCGGGCATGGCATTGGCCGAAAACGCCAGCCAGCCAACGGTCACGGTTACGTACAGAAGCCCAGAGTGGCCAACTTGTCACTACCTCACTCTCGCTTGATT
>ANSM01005813.1:0-20954 GCA_000347735.1 Cercospora canescens BHU | reverse complement strand
AAATGCCGTCAGTCGCCGTGGCCGACGTCGGTCGGGTTGCCGCACCTCTCCTTTCTGCTGACCACGTGTGGAGCCTGCGTGCCAAGTCGATTGGTGTCCCTCTCCCAAATAGCCCAAATAGGAGCACCTAGCTTGAACGACTCTACTCTTATTCCACTTTTCGTGGTCAATCGAACCCTCACGGAAATGGCTCGTGGACGACCATCTGTGCGCTGTGGCATCAACTCAGGAAGCAAAGGTTTGCAGGGCTCCCCAAACGCTTGCAACGTGTGATAATTACGCTCTAGAATACCGCATACACAAGTCTGGCGTTATCACTCAATCTCTCCACTCCTGGAAGCGCCTACCCACAATGTCCGCCTTAATCTGCAAAGCCAGGAACCTGGAATAGAATCTGCACTGCCCGAATTCTCCTGCGGTGTACCACAGCTTAGGATCTGTAACAATTCGATCAGCATAACAGCAATCGTCACGATTCCAGAAAGCACAAGACTTACGGCCTTGAGGTTTCCATCCGCCGCGAAGCTCGCCATCACAGTCGAAACCGCCACTGTCCTCGAGCAGCTCGCCGATTTCATCCCCCACAATTGCAGCCACTTGATTGCGAATGTTGACATTGAATCCCGTTGCAAAGACGATCAAGTCCGCGTCGATCTCGCTTCCGTCTTTGAAGCGCAATCCCGTTGGCGTGAAGCTCGAGATGAGTCCATTCTTCACATGAATATTCCCGTCGATGATTTTCTGCGTTGCTCCAACGTCGATGTAATGACCGCCTGAGCGGTTGTGGATCGTGACCAGATTTGGAATCTCTGTGCGAAATCCCCGGCTTTCCAGCCCATCGTACAGCGCGGGATCGGTCTTTCTCCAGTGCCCGAAAACGGTCTTCGACACTGCCCCTTGGATGGGGAAAGGCAGGCCCCATTCGGCTCTATCAGAACTGGCCAGGTCGGCTTCGGCAGAATATAATCGACGATGCAGTGGACCAAAGACTTGCATTGGTATGACCATGGTGCGAGTTCGTTGTGTCATGGTCACTGACGACAGGTGGGACTCCACCATATCTTCTGCGACGTCGTGCGCTTTGATCCAACATTAGCTTCTCAGTCTTCTTTGCGAATGCTCAGGACTTACCAGTGTTCCCCGTTCCTACTACGATACCTCTCTTGCCAGCCCAAGGCGTCGCATTCTTGAACGCTTTTGAGTGCACTGCTGTGCCCTGATAGACCTTCTCGTTAGGGATTTCTGGCCGACTGGGAAATGCTCCCACTGTTCCAATGGCAAAAACGATATGCTTAGCTCCCACCGACCACTCCTTTCCATTCGTTTTTACGGTCACAGTCCATCTCTGTGTATCCTCATCCCACTTTGCGGATTCGACCTTGGAAGAAAGCCTCACATCGAGATCGTAATCAGCAACATATTGTTGAAACCCCAGAGCTATGTTCTGGGGCCGCAGAAAGTACGGTAATTGCTCGCTGTTGAAGTGCTTGCCGAAAGGGAAGTTTGAGTAATATTTGCTGGTATGCAATTTGACGCCGTCATAGCGTGATGTCCAGTTACCACCAATAGTGTCATGGCTCTCGATCGCCAAAGCTTTTAGGCCGATTGCTTTGAGGCGGCCAAGCGTGGACAAGCCACCTTGACCGGCTCCTACGATGGCGACGTCGAACTCCTCTGGACTGTGATTTCCATTGACACCATTGCTAGTTGGGGTCGCCTCCTGGATTCCATTCGTGTGAACACCGTTTGTGCTTGAATCATTTGTGTGCAAGACCGGCTCCAAAACGTCTGGACTGCCAAGTCCGTCCACTGACTCGAGGAATGTTGACAGGAACCAAATCTTCCACCCGCCATTGCCATCGGGATAGAGAGCTACCAGTGCAGATCCAGTTCCGGCCCAGTCTGCACCAATGTCGAACGTGAATCGTCCAGGGACGAACCCTCCCGCACCAATTCTGGCTGCGTGTGCGCTGCCGCGAACGTATGCAAAATTGGAAAGCTTGCGAAGAGCCACCAATTCATTCCATTTCGATGCGACTCGCGGCGACCCATGCAGAGTACGCCATGTACCAGTCAATGCTAGGATATCTCGCCAGAACACTTGATCGTCAAGCTGATCGGGAGAGAGGTTTGGAAGGCTTGCGGCGATAGAAGCGAAGATCCTGTCGGCGTCGAATTCTTGCGGTATAGGGTTCGTAGGAATATCTGCTTTTGGAACCTCTTCAAGCTCTGCTCTTGGAGCACGTTTCCAGGACGAGAGAACTTTTGAAGGCATTTGCAAAGTCCTTGTTCAATTTGGGATTTGATTGTGAGAGAATTTACTCCAGCCCTGTGCTCCTAATATGTGTATATCTATCTTGGTGAATTTATGATCTGGAGTGCCGACTCTTATGCCGAGCTCAGTCAGCTGAATCGATGGTCCGAGAACACAGATCCTCGCCGGACATTCTGTAGGGTGTGTGGCAAAGCGGAGGGAACCGTCGGCGTGCTGTCATGGACCTGGACCAATTCCGCGGAATTCGGAAGCCGGACTTAGGAACATGAGGATTGGCTGACCAGTTCCTCTCCACGCAGGATACAGAACGACTACGCCCAGCCCACGCAATCTGGAGATGATGCACGGTTTCTCATCGATGATGTTGTCGACGAACTTTGCTTATTGAGACAGCTCAGCTTGTTTCTACGACAGCCTCCGATTCTCCGAATTTAAAGACTAAGTGGCCTTAGACCTCGCTAGGTTCAGAGGTGTGTCCCTATGACACTGACGGAAAAGCCGTGGACTGGTCCTCAAGAGTGTCAAATTCAACTTCTCTAGAATATCCTTCACATTGGAGCTACTTCAGGGAACTAAAGCTGCTTAAAGCTGTCTCTTCTATGCTACTAAGACACCATATGGAGTTGAGACTGCCACGGTGTCGGTCTGACGTCCTGTTTGATAGGAGCCGTCAAAGAAGGCAATTTCTTCCCTGGATGCGGATTGTCAACCCAATTGCCGTGCACTTGCTTCCTCATCGCGAACGGCAACACCGCAATCGCCAGAGGCGTCGACATATCACTCGTATCTAGAATTATCAATTCGCCCTTGTTCGTGCTTGCTCGCGTGGTGTAGAAGATGATATAACCATCACCCTCGGGTGCATCTGCTGAGCGAGGAATGAATGCCGGCTCCAGGACATAGCTGTCCTTTCCAGCATCAAACACTTGCTTTTCTCCGGATTCTGTATTGACCCGGACAATTCGGTCAAAGTCTGGTCGCCGGTTTTCGAACTTGTTGGCGAACTCAGCCATGATGACGAATTTCGTGGGTTTGGTACTAAAACGCTCGTCCCACACAGGGAAGTCGTAGATGCCTTCTTGGAGAATCACAGCAGGCGCCAGCTTCGTGCCATCTGGCTGATTGAGGTCAATGGTGTAACGGACCCAATTCGCCTTTGGAAGCGGAGGCTTATAGCCTGGTGGGTTCCAGAAAGGAAATACATTGAAGCTGAGAAAGTGGCTCTCAAGCTGGAGAGTGCCGTCTTCTGCTTCCCAGGCGTTGCCCGCATGTACAATCAAGCCATGGTCCGTGACATATTTGCGGAACTCTCCGACTTTCCAAGAGGGGTGTCGAGGTGCCCCAGATTTGCGCGGTGCGACCAGAAATTCTTGTGGCTGGCCATCGACGAATGTCCAATAATGACCGCCTTGTTTCAACACCTCTTCTGAGTTTGTGGTAAAAGGCATGTTGGCCAGGATGATCCAATTTTCTGTAATCCACCCATCGTGCGGCCAACCAGTCTTGTCTTGTTGGTACCAATTCTCATTGGAAATAAGACCATCTTCGCTGATAGTATAAGTGGCAAAGTCACGCGTTGCAAGACCTTTTGCGTTGTAGCTCCATGTCACCAACTCGTTGGTGAAGGGGTCCACTTTTGGGTGAGCTGCAAACGTCTTTGCGCGAGTCTGACCAGCAAACGGATCCGCGCCTTTCGTTTCCAGCGTGTCAGGATCCATAGCGTAGGGCAGTCCACGCTCAGCCAGCGCGAGCAGATTGCCTCCCCAGTAGATGATATTCGTGTTGCCTGTCGCATCGTTGGCAAGTCGGATGCATGGATGTGCATCGTAAGGGTTCCTGTACATGCCGAAGAGACGTCGGCCAGCCTTCCGTTCCAAAAGCCATCTTTCAGTCTCGACGTACTTGGTCTTCATGGAAATAACGCCGTCTTGGATGCGGAAAGCACAAAGATGCCCATCGCCCTCGACGAATGGGGAGCCTTTCGCCGGAGGAAAATGTGGATCATTGAGCATGCGATACCAGGTGCCGTCGATTGTTTTCGGTATCTCGCCGTATACGATCACTTCATCCAATTCGCACTCGAAACGTCCTTGGGGCATCTCCTCGGGCGTAGGCAAGAAATGGTCCCAAGCTGACTTCAGGCCAAAACGGTTCTCAATCGATGGTTTGATGCCATTGTCATACTTGACGTCGAAGTCACCGCCATGTGCAACACTTTCGACCTAATACAGTCAGTGCCCATGCAAGGACCGACCGAATTGACTCGGTTGAGGGAGACCTACCGCCGCGACAGCAGACTTGATCAGGTCTTCGGCCCTGTTGGAGCCTGTTTCGAGAGTAGTAACAGTGGTGGACATCTTGCGTGTTAAGCCTGACGAGTCAAAACAAGATAAAATGTGTACTACCAGCAGTGCTTGCACGGCGTCAAGGCATTACACTCCTTCCAAATTAATATCAACCAATGCCACTTTCAACATCCGAGGACATATTCTCGATAGTCTTGAGCCTCGGAAAGGAGGGCCATGTGACACTTTGTGCTGCGCATGTACCTCCAGATCGTCCTTGGTCCCCCTCTGTCGGTGAGCCATTACAACTCCTACCCGCGGTCACTCGGACGCAATCCAGCAGGGCCCTCAATATGCTCTCCAGGCCATCCCTCAATCCCGCGGCGATCCTATGGATTCCTGGGAGACCGGTTCGTTCTCAGCGAGTGGAGATGACGCTTCGTTCTACTGATTGCTGACATTCTCCGCGGAATCGCAGATCCATTCCGACGCTTGGCTCACAGCCACCATTGCAGCTTCGACAGTCAGCTCTGTGAAGTACTCACAAGACTCATGTGCGGTAAATGGCAAGCAAGACAAGATTGGTGAACTGTATGCTACGTCTGGTCTACACCAGGTGGTTTTTCAAAAAATCAATCGCTTCCTTAACCAGGTCGTACGCTGCATCACCCTCTTTGGCTTTCATGTCGAACGCATGAGGTGCACCTTCCACCAATCGCAGCTGTACCTCGTTGCCGGCTTTCTTGAGATCAGCCTCTGCTTGCACACTGTGTTGATGAGGCGCTACGGTGTCCGCCGTCCCTTGCAAAATGAAGGTCGGTGGAAAATTGGGCTTGGAAAGCAACGGCGCTGGGTCAATTGCATCGTAATCATCACCTTGAACAATTGACGAGATGTAATCGCCGCTTTTGTTGTGAGCAAACATGAACGCATTTCTCGGCTTGCTCAGATCCGGGCCATTTGGTCCGAAAGGTGGAGGTGTCGCTGTTGGGGGAGGCACCTCTTCGAACACTTGATCAATGAACGACTGGTCGAAATCTGGAAGCTTTGCCATCGCAGCTGATGGCTGAGTCCAGAACGGATCCCGAAAGTATTTCATGCCGAAAAAGTCTATAATCGCGCGAGGAGGGTTCGGTTGCCCGCCCTGGAATGCGCGTCAGCTTGCCGTCAATCTTTCAGCCATCGGACTGAGCAAGGACTGACCATTATTAAAGCTAGTCCGCCACCACACGAGTGTCCCAAGGTTACTATGTTGGTCGGGTCGAGAACGATCCCGGTATCAGATTCGAACAAGGCAGGAAGCGCGGTTCGAGCCCAGTGGTAGGCATCGATGGCGTCCACAACAGGTCCATCCTTGAGGGATATCGTGGGCACCAATCGATAGTTTGGGCAGACAACAACAAATCCATTCCGGTGGAGCAATTCGAGCTCAAAGCCAGGTATCATGTTGTAGTTTCCGGTAATGAATCCACCACCATGATACCAAACAGCTGTTTGATTGTTATCTCATTGTATTGTCTCAAATCTGGCTTTGGAAACAACACACCTATGGCCCTTTTGGGTGGACCACTAAGCCCGTATACTACTTTGGCATCAATGGGTCGGCTGTCACCGCCTGAGGACTTGAAGGTCTTGAAGGTGTAGATCTTGTGCTCAAGGGAAGACATGATGACGCGGTTGTTCGCTTTGATGGTGAGAACACTAAGAGAATGTGCGATACGGGACGACGTGTATCGTTTGCAGTCACAAAAGTCGCGGTTACGAACGCCACCTATGAAGCTGGGCGCTGTGCTGGTGGACGTGCTTACCACCTCGGAATCTACTTTACTTCCGAGGTGCCCCTGTCGTCCGAGCGACTCTGCCGGCAGGAATGCATAAAGATCTTCAAAATGCCTGATGGCCACGTGGGATCACTTGCGGAGTCCCTTGGGCCCTGTGACGTTTGCTGCACTCCAAAGTTCGGTCACAACCTTGTTCCACATTTTGAGTCAGTATGGCGGAGAAGATTGGTGAAAGCGACCATGTCGAACGTGCAGCATCACGCAGTCCAAGTACAACCGGCAAAGATGATGCCATCAAGTTTAACGAGCAAGGCATTGCTCTGATTCCGCAGCCAACTGACGACCCACGCGATCCACTCGTACGTTGCGCGAATGTGGTAGTTCCGTTTTGAGGTCGCTCATGCTGAAAGCTGTATTTCTGCAGAATTGGAGCTCGGGAAAAAAGGCGGCGCTGACTATGGCCATCATGATGTCCGGGTTTGCGACAGCGATGCAGTCAGTCACGAACGTCTCGGGTTATGCGCCACAAGCAGCGCTCTATCAAGAATCGGTGGTGAATTTGACATACAGTGTGAGTGCTCTATGGCCGCCTAAGCGACTTGATGCTAACGAGGGTAGATCGCTGTCTGTATGATTGGCCTAGCATTTGGAGCTTACCTCTTGTTCCCGCTGTCCACCCGGTTCGGAAAGTGTTGGTTGCTGTTTTGGGGGGTCATTGGCACAACGGCGATGAATATCTGGTCGGCAGCGATGACAGACAGCAGCGACTATGGCGCCTTCATGGCCTCCAGGGTGTTTGCGGGTATATTTGGATCATGCGTTAGCGTTCGTAAGTTCCACTCCCACATCTCGAAAGGACCGGCTTGACGAATCGACGCATGCTCCTGGCATAGTGGGACCGCAATTTCTATGCGAAATATTCTTCCTTCACGATCGCGGCAAGGTCATCGGCGTGTACTATGGCACAATCATGTTCGGTATAGGCATGGCTCCGACCTTCTCTGGATACATTGTGTACTTCGTCAGCTGGACGGTCCAATTCTGGTACCAGGTTGCTCTCCATGCGTTTTGCGCAGTCCTGGTGTTCCTATTCGTAGAGGAGACCGGCTGGCGTCGCGAAGGGGGACCACAATGGCCAGCTCAGCCCCAAGGATGGTGGAGCAAACGCCGCCAGTTATATTTCAATGTGCGCGGCTTTCGTGTCAGCCCGTATCTCGCGCCTTCCGAGGAGAAAAGCGCAGCCATACGCCCTCTGCTCGTTACATTCAGCCCGATCATGGTCCTGGGAGGCTTCGTGGTCACTGTCACAATGGGCTGGGTCCTGGCTATCCAGACATTCATCGCAGTTTACTTGATGACGCCGGAAGTGGCAGGCGGGTATAGCTTCACGGCCAAGGGCGTTGCAACATTCATGTTTTGCAATTGGATAGGCGTGATTCTTTCTCAGATCTACGCCGGTGCGGTGTACGATCGCCTGCCACTGATCATCTGCAAGCGCTTTTATAATGGTGTGTGGCACCCGGAATTACGTCTGCACGCAATCTGGCCCATTATGGTCATCTATCCCATCGGCTTGGGCTTGTTCGGCGCAGGCCTGCAAGAGCAATGGCATTATATGTCACTGGCAGTATGCGTCGCCATCAGCCAATTCAGCGGCGCCGCTGGACTCGGGATAGTAAGCAACTATCTGGTCGAGGCTCTTGGCTCGCATGTAGCCAACGAGGTGGCTATTGCGGTATCTTGCTACCGTCTGGTGCTCGGATTTTCTTCCATCTTCTTCCTCACGCCGTGGGGTGATTTGGTGGGTCCTCGATGGGTATTTGGCACACAGGCCTTTCTTCAGGTAGCTGCTGGAGGTGTCGTTTTGCTCATAGTGAATTTTGGGCCGTGGCTGCGGTCTTTCAACCTGGTCAACACCATGTACAAGGAAGAGGTTCAGGTATTTCACGCCTGAAGACGTGAAGCCTGAATGGTGGGAGATCGATCGGACAATTGGAAGACCCGATCGCCGAACACCGGCAGCCGGATACTTTGTGTTTTGATTTCGTACCCATCACATCATATCCCCGACCTGTTCTTGTAATGTCACTGGATGGACGTCCTCCTCGTGCAGTGATTCAGAACTTGCTCCGGCCAGGATTGCTTGTTCTTCGATGATGCGAGCTCCAGCGCTCTGCGCAGTTATATCCGAGATACCATGACCAGTTCCGTATTTCCGAGCAGATTTAGAAGCTAAAAGGCATTGATATCAGATTGAGCGCCTTCATTCATCCTCACTAGATCCACTACATTTCAGGTAGATTAATTTGTCGGACCCACGATGGAACAGCTCAAGTCTCTACCCACTCAGAACCTGCCCGGCGTCGTCCTGCCCACATGGAGCGTCTACGCTCCACTTCTCAATGCCAATGCCGAAGCCATTAAGTCTACGCCTGTTCACACTTATTCCTATGGTAGACATGAACGGCAGAAAGTGGATATTTACACTCCGTCAAATGTCCCCTCTGGAAAGCCGAAGCACAAGGTGTTAGTCTTCATCTATGGCGGAGGATTTCTGCAGGGAGACCGCATTCTCCCTTTCCCAGCCTTCAATAATCTGGCATATGCCAATATCGGGGCTTTCTTTGCCAACAACTACGGCATGAGTGTCGTCGTGCCAGATTATCGTCGAATTCCCGATCCTGGCGAGGCCAAGTTTCCGAGTGGAGGTGAAGATATAGAGAAGACACTCGAGTGGATGACCCAAAACCAGGACAAACTTGGCGCTCCGGCAGGCGCTCAGATTGAAATCTACATCATGGGTAACTCAGCGGGCGGCGCACATACTGCTACCTTTCTCCTGCATCTTGACTTCAAGGCGATCCGTCAGAAGCTCACAACACGCGCGGCTGGTCAGCCAGGTCTCCGGGGCATCATTCTTCTAAGTGCGCCATATGAATTTCCACCGGAAATGGCTGGTGTCTTCCGTCCCTACTTTGGAGCCGAGTCTGATGCTCTGGAAAAGAAGAGCCCATTGGGTTTGCTACAGTCGCTTGATGTGTCGAGTGAGACGCCTGAGTTCATCGAAGCTGGCATACCTACGCTGGTGCTCACGCCGGAGCTTGATCCACCAGAATTCCACCTATCCAGAGACCACTTTGTGACAGAGTGGAAGGACAAGTTACAGGCACGTTTTGGAGACAAAGCACGCTTGGAACTTGGTAGTATTGAAGGTCATAACCACATCTCTCCTCCCATCGCGCTAGCAACGGGGGACGCCAAAGAGGAAGAATGGGGACGAAAGGTGGCGGAGTGGATTATGGACGACTGAGCTATTTTCCTCATCGACATGGCTGCTTCCTCCTATTCTAGGTTCGATAGAGCCGCTCTCAACTGACCATATTCTCTCACTTCATGAAATGATTCGAGCATCTAGCAATGCCGATACGCCTCCCTGAACTGCCGCAACAGCCTCTGGAAGTTTGACAGCCAGCTCTTCTACAGTCCTCACATGCTCTGCCCAACACGTTCCTCTCGAAGCCCCTTTGGCGATGGTACAGTAATCGGGATGGGGCGAGAATGATATGTTAAGCTCTTGGTTATCCACCTTTGATCCCATTCCATCCGGATGGACCAAGAGCATTGACTTCCTCGGTGCATTCCAGCCGTCATTGTTCAACAGAATCGTAAGTACAGGTATGCCATATCTCTGCGCAATCCAATAGACACTCGACGGCACAGAGAACATGAAGCAGCCATCTCCCACGATCTGACACACAAAGGCGCCGTTTCCTGTACCGCCTTGCAATGTATCGGTGGCCAGCTTGATGCCAAGTGCAGCCCCTCCGGACCATCCTAAGCCCCCCGATCCACAATTGAACCAGCTTCCAGGTCGAGATGGGCGGATCTGATCAGCGACGTGGAATGTGTTCGTGACCGCCTCGACCGCCCAGATCGTCTCAGGTGGACAGTGCTTGCGAACTTGGGCGAGAAGATACGGCGCGCCAAAGGATCCGTCCGAATTGGGCACGGCGACTGAGTCGATACTTTGAAGTAGAGCTGTGTGCGATTCCTGCAACGCCCTCCTGCGTTTGCTATAAAGGTCTTGCTTGGCTGATATCCGTTGTGCAACTTCGTGATCATTCGTCGCCGCTTCCAGGATTTGAGTCAAAGCAGCTGCTACACTGACACGGCAACGCATCACTGCGCCGATGTAGAATAGTGGCATTTGCTGTTTAAGTGGATCGAGGTCTAGGTGAATGATAGTAGCTGTTTCCATTGGTTTGCATTGCGTGTTGATCCACGGCACATCACAGTCGAGAACGAGTATTACATCCGCCGTTCGGATTGCCTCGTGGGAGCCATAACGTACGCTGAGCCAGCCCGGATGATCAGATGGGAAACACATGCTCGAGCCTCCCGTGTCAAGAACTCGAAGTCCTTGAGCGTGATCAGTATTATCTCAGAGAAAGCAGAAGGTGCGAATTTGATATTACCTGGGAAGACGTCGGCAAGCCGGACCAGCAAGGGCACAGTCTTTGTGTCTCTTCCACTGTACCCGGTAACGACCAGCGATTGCTCGGCTTCGATCAAAGTAGAAAGAACAAATTCCAGCTGCTCAGAAGTGAGACCGCCGAGCTCAGCAGGTCTCCAAAACTTTTGCTTGATTTCATATGGTTCGATGACTTCCTCCATGACTTCTCTCGTGCCTTGTAGGTAGACTGGTCCTTGCGGCTCACTGATCCATATTAGCGACTGCAATATGGATAATCAGCGCATGGAGTACCTTGTAGCAAAGCTCAAAGCTCGATTGACCATCTGTTTAATGTTCTTGCCTTTCTTGAGCTCAGCCGAGTACCGGCAGTACTGACCAACGATAGCTTTCTGATCCGGAACATCTTGAAGCCAGTGAATGAATTCGGTCCGACTTCCACGATACTCTCCTTCTTGAGTGCAGGGCGAGAGGCCAGCGAATATGAGTACGGGAGTCCTCCCGACACTGGCGTTATGAACAGCACAGCCAAGTGCTTGAGTGCCAACATCAACATGAACAATGACTGCTTGTGGAACTCCAGTGACTCGAGCATAACCATCTGCAATCGAAAGCGCCACCATCTCACTAGGACAGGTGATGAACTTGGGAAACTGGTGCGGTCTTTCTTTCTGGCCTTTCACCATCGCCTCCATCATGGCGGGATGATCTGAGCCCAGATTGACGAAACAGTAACGCACACCGGCCTGATCACATTGTCAATTATCATTTAATAGAAGGCAAACACGTTTAATCAGTCACTCACGTCCCATAGTGCTTCGAAAAATGCGAACGATGCTGAATACTCGCTGCAAACGCTTTAGCAAGCGGCAACAGTGCCGTAGCACGACAGATGACTTCGTACGTAGCCATAACGCCAGATGATGAAGCTCCCTCAATGTGAGTTAAATGTCGATCAGGTACGCAGTGTATCAGATTGCTTGCGATGAGATGCTATTTGTGCCGATCTTCGGTCGTATGATCAAGTGGGCAGGGTTCGATTGCTTAGCCACTGAATGCCGCCCAAAACTGCCGGCTCAACTTCCTATATCGGACCTTGCGCTGCTGTTCCGCGGAATCCACTGCCACAATTGTCTTGTACGCTGGCAACAGCATTCGGCTTTCTGTAGTCGACAGTGCAAGAGCGAGCAGGAATCGAATATCTGGGACATGCAGGCGAATAAAACTGTTGACAGATTCCCTTTTCCCAACGAAAAGTGATGAATAAATAGATAGTCTGAATAATGTACATCCACTGTGACAGTAAAGATAGACAGCATAGCTTTCGTTCCGCATCCTTACAACCTTTTCATTCATGTCATGACCATGTCTGCTCAAGACAAGCCCAATTAACATCAGACATCACAGGTCCAAAAAGCTGGTTGAAGTCCAGTCCCATCCAGTCTGAATCAGATGCCTTTTCCATCGAAGAGGAAGCTTGCAATGCGGAGACAGGGGAGATGGGAGTCGCAAGAATTTCTGTATTATTTCCTGTCGGAGCTTTGGCTGGTGAACACAGGTTGGCTTTAGCAGCAAGGCGTCTGAAGTTGGCCATTGAGTAGCGATGGCGGGCGTCTGTCCCTCGTAGCTTGTGCGGAAGAGCTTCGAGGATTTCTAGGCCGACGTTGAAAGGGCCTTCGCATTTTGGTCGATAAGTGGCCGGATCATAAGTCATAGCCAGAAACATGCTTGAGATCGCTGCCATGAGGAAATGGTGGAATGTCGATTGCAATAGCGTTGGGATCGGGCCGTTTTCTTTCGTCTTTTGGCACAACCACACATTTTCTTCGTTCGCCGCCATTAGTGCTACGACCAACTCGCGGCGGGATGCAGCTACCTGTGCTGAACTCAAGCATCCCCGACGGACCAGGAAGCGGAGGTGATTAGCTCGCAAGTTGATGAAATTTCGGCAACATATCTGGACTGATGTCGGCGGCTGTGTGTGACCAGATTCGACGCCGTACATGTTCTGAATATGATTGAGACGATAATCAAGATAGTCGAGTTTGTCAGATGATATCTCGCCAACAACGTGGGCATCCTTGACCAGCACCACAATGTCCTCGGCGATGCGGTCCATTTCGTGCATGGCGCGAAGGTGGCAATTGGGGTCCTATTGTGTTGGGTCAGCAACGAAAAGATCGCAATCTCCTTCAGAACATACCAATGCACTCAAATGCTGTGGCTTGACTTGGTCCTGCAGTATGCGAGGTAAGCCGACCATCAAGCTGCTGCGAGTGTCCAGATTTGAGATGCAGCAGAACAAGATTTTGCGTTGCTGATCGGAGTAACCATTGGCTGCCGCTTCGACGGATTGCTCTAATGATTCCAGGTCTATAGATAGTTCCAATGCAATTCTGGCACCACACCCGGCCATTCGCCACGCCTTTTGCCTTTGATCGCGTTGGGTATAAGATATGCTCTGGTCGGGCGTTCAGCATGTTGCCTTTGCGCAACGGGTAGACTCTGACAAGACTCACAAGCAGGCAGGTCATAATTAGGTCCTCAACACTCACAGTGTCTTGGCTGAAGATCGTTTCGACGCTCCACTGTATACTTAACTCCAACAAAGCCACCAGCCCATCTTCGTCGGACTGCCTTGCGCATGCCCCTACCAGCAGGCAGGCTTTGATCATCTCTACCTCCATAAGACTCAAGGGTGTTTCGTTCTCTTGGCGCAAAGGAGCAGACGCTGCATGATGTAAAGCCAACAGATTGAGCTCGATGGTATTCACGTCCACGCAAGGATACATGCATGTGACATCAGAAGCAACCAAATCTAACAAGGCCTGGGTTGTGGCTTGAGGCAGAGAAACGATTGCTCGAATTGCTTGTGACCAGTCTGGGTATGAGTCGCCTTCGAAGTCGTCCTGTGCTGGTGGCGATACTGAGAGCACCTCCTCGTCGCTTTCTGGGGCGATTCCCGCACTCGTCAGCGATGATTGCGCCCAGCCGAGGATTTTCTCGAAGCTGGACGGACACGGGCGAGGGCGATTCGACGAAGTTCGTCGGGCGTTCAGAGCTCGATTGGAGGCTTGCGCTGGACTGGAGGCATTGGTGACTGCTGACCCGAGCTGAGCCAGCCCGCTTTGCACCAGCTGCACAAATTTTTCCAGTTCACCAATGCGATTGCGAGAAGGCCTGCGAGGCCGTCGGCCTGTCAGCAATGAGTGGCTCGCAAGTCGTTATTATTGTTGACTTACTTGTTCGCGATTGTAGAACGCTTCTGCTTGGCAGCATAAGTGCAAGCTGTATTCGCATCGACACAACGACTGCAGGGAGTGTTGCCGCTGCATTTGATTTTGCGTGCCTTGCAGATATCGCTGTAGATAGAAACTCTCGATCAGCCGGGGTGTTCGAAACTGACGCTCGACTCAGCATACCATGCTCGTGGAGTATACACGTCGCGCTTGTGTTTTCGAACTCTCCCACCTTCATCTAATGCCAGTCTTCTGTCGCTCATATTGACCTGGCATAGACTTCAACGAGTATCATACCCCGGCAGTGGAAAGAACCACTTTAGGGGTTGATGTGGAGGAGGCTTTGATCTAAAAAATGCGGGGTTTCCGGCCTTTTCCTGCCTCCACGCCACTCTCGTTGCGTGCCGTGTTCTCGGCCCGGTCTTCGTCTTGGTCAACATGATCTTAGCGTCGCCTCTGTCCAACGAGTGCGATGATCCTTTCACAAGCTGTTTTTAGTTTCAGGTCCTTTTTGGCCGATAGAGACATATGTTCGAAACTTCTGCACATAACGAGAGGACAGACGGCATTAGATGTCATATCAGAAGAGACCGAACCGAGCCTGGCACGCTGAAGGTCTGAATCACCGACACTATGTCAAAGCCCCCGACAGATCAGGTTGCACCCGCCTGCGGCGACTAGAAACAACAGAAGTCAGCGCCTGTTGACCTGCTGAACCACTTCTTCAAGACAAGATACGGACCCCATGGGGAAGCTGCACGGACGTCGGGAACAGAGCGAGACGTAGAACCACGAATTAGATCAAAGACCTCAAAAATGACATCCGAGCCAGATTCTCGAAAGCTTGCAGTCGTCCAAAGGAAGGATGAAGTTTCCGCTCCGAATCTTGCCAAGCCATGCCGAGCGTTGATTCTATTAATACTCGGAACTGCTCGGAATGCTGGTCTGCTCACTGAAAATCAACGTTCGAGACTTCTCTGTCACCAGAATCGTCGTCGTCACAACCGAGGCAAACTTGGAGGTGCGAGTGCTGCGCCCGATACGTCTCATTCGGAAAACCGTCGTCTTCGGAAGCGAGACCATCAGTATGCCCAGTATAACACGACAGCCTGGTGCCGGGTTACTGGTGGACAATATCTTAGATTCACCTGTAAGAAGATATGATGCTCTTCTTGTCTCTTACACCACTAGCAGCAGTAGTGGTACTATATGTGTTGATCTTACTTTACAAAGCTTTTTCGAGCGAACTACGAGATGTGCCTGGTCCATTCTTTGCCCGCTTCACTCGTCTCTGGGAATTTTATCATGCAGCTTACTGTAAAGACTCCGAAGTCGTTCTCCAGCAGCTTCACAAGAAACATGGCGAGTCATCAAACCAACAACGTGACTGAATGATGGCTGATGGCGAGCAGGCAACGTTGTCCGGGTAGCACCCAACCGCTACAGTATCACAGACCCGACAGCAGTCCAGCAAATCTATGGCGCGGGCTCCAAGTTCTGCAAATCCGACTTTTACTCCTCTTTCGGAGGAACAGATGCTCACAACAGAGATGTCTTTTCCGAGATGGACATTCAAAAGCACGCACAAAAACGCAGAATTCAAGCGAATTTCTACGCAAATTCCACATTGCTCTCGTACGAACCTTTTGTCGACCAGACCAATGAGAGGTTTGTCCGCGCATTGGATCGACTCGCCCAGGCGGGTGAATCCTTCGACCTCTTCACGTGGATGCAGCTGTACGCTTTCGACGTTATTGGCGAATTCACCTTCGGCCGCTCGTTCTCGCTGATTGAATGCGGTCACGACAAAGACAAACTTCTGCAGACTGTCGACTGGCTGAATAACCGCTGGGGCGGGCGAGTGGGTTTGATCCCCGAATGGCACATCCTCTGGCGGCTGGCGATGAAGTACATTCCTAGCATTCATCCCCTTTCGAACTTGTACAAAGTCATTGGGAGAGAAGTCAAAGCCCGGTTCGAAGGAGCAACCGGCCCCACTGACCGAGAAGATATGATGGCAAAATGCATCAAATCGATCAGTGCAGGGAAAATGAGCAAGTATTCGATGCAGGAGATCGTGGCTCAGAATTTTGGTGCAGGTTCCGACACGACGGCAACGGCGTTGAGTGCCACGTTATGGTTCCTCGCACGGAATCCACCATGCTTGAAGAAGCTTCGTACAGAACTGGACCAGGCTGCCGAAGCTGAAACTCTCTCCGATCCTGTGACTTTCGCCCAGGGCCAGAAGCTCACGTATTTGCAAGCGAGCATTCAAGAAGCACTTCGTTTGCATTCGCCAGTGGGGAGCACTCTGTACCGGGTGGTTCCCGAAGGAGGAGCAACAATCGCAGGAAAATACTTCCCTGCAGGCGTTAGTCCATCACGACTATCTCTCACAGAATGGCATCGCTGACAGAATCGTACAGACTCACGTGGGTGTCAATCCCTGGGTGATTCATCATATACCTGACATCTGGGGCGATGATGTTCTCGAGTACAAGCCTGAGCGATGGCTGGGGGATAGCTCGAACATCGACAAGGCTTTCTTCGCTGTGAGTCGCGCTTCCACCCCCTGCCACATATTGCATTACATTTGACTGATGAGAGTCATTCACAGTTTGGAGGCGGAGCGAGGACGTGTATCGGCAGACACATTTCCATGCTCGAGATGTCGAAATTATTGCCCACGATTATTCGTAAGTTCGATTTCGTGCCATCCCAGGATACGGGTTTGGAATTTAAGAGCGGCTTCTTTACCAAGCCGACTGTCAAGGTGACTGTCAAGAGAGTCGAAGCAGAGTAGCGAGGTAGCATTCAAAAGTGACGACCAGTAGGGAGTGGCAGAAACATGATCGACGAGAACTAGAATTATTACCATGAGTTCCGAATGGCGATTATGCCTTCTCGACAGAAAGCATGCTCAGCAGGATGGTACTGTGCTGTTCTCACTCCCTACGGCAGACACCTCCCAGCATGATCTGCACAATTCCTTGTTTGGTACTTCTCGTACATCACAAACCTGAAATTCCGAATGCGTCACTCCCTCCCGCCAAATCATCCAAGAATTTCCGCTCCGCAATAAAATGCCCCACAAACACCGCGCCATTCCACGCAATCTTCATCTCGGCAAAACCTCACCTCCTAGCTACAGTACGCACCACATCAATCCGCGTCTCCCTCGGGCCCACCAAAGAAAGGAATCGATGACGAACAGATTCGTCTTCCCCGACATCAAAAACTCGGCCACGAAAGCCACGCATGACATGTCAGGAAACGAGAAACTGCCCGAACAGTGAGGCGCGAAAGCGGGAGACCAGGAACCCCCTTTTCTCCAGCTTCACTCATCTGACATGGTCGCTCGATGAGCTTGGAGAGCTTAGTTCGTTTGTCGGATCCAGTCGGGCCATGTGTGGAATGTTCCATGGTGTTTGCCGAAGCTGGTTAAGAAGTAGGAGGTACAAGCGGCTTCAGAAGGCACGAGTGGTACAAGTTACGTCCAGGTCTGGTGACTGTAGGGTTGTTCCTGCTCGGCAGATGGGTGCTTGTTAGGGAATGTGCGGGCGGGGGAAAGTTTGTTGGGGGCGGCGCTTGTGCTGCTTCCCGACGCGATATGCATTCTGAGGGTTGGTGCGAGGGTTGCTGAAGATTGATTGATACTGTTTGATGCATGCAATCAAAGCGGTTTCTGGTCGGTCCGGCACCTCAAAGAGCACTCTTTACGCATCAATCGTGTAGAAATAACGATCATCTCAAACTAGTGCCTTTTGACAAAATTCATCACACCACCTTCCTTGTTTCTCCAGAATTTCTCCACGGAGAGGGGAATGTGATCCCGAGCCCGTCACCCATCCAGCAGCACCACCCTCCTCAAAGCCAAGAAATCAATCCCACCCCCTCCCTTCCTAATGTCCTCACCATCCCTGCCCGCCCATCTCGCTCTCTCTCACTCACCCATGCCCGGCCGCACATCAACTAGTCTGTCAGTCAGTCAGTCTCAGAGAGTCAGCATGCACAACATCTTCCTCCACCCCTCACACCCCAATCTCACACCTTGACGTACCGAAAATCAACCCTCTCGGCACTTTTCCCCATCGCGTTACATCCAAACAGATCCGACCCGGCATCATCAGCATCATCATCATCAAAGAGAAGAAACTAGTCAGTTCACGGATCTAGCGCTTACAGTATCTCATCTCACAGAGCGATAACCGCGAGATAATGGTCGGAGATCTCCAGCGTGTCCGAACCTGACCCGCTCACTGCCGAGATCTTACAGAACTGGATATGCAGGACTGTACTGTATGTACACGAACGGGAGCAAACGAAGAAGAAGTGTGGCGAGATTGCGTCGACGACGAGGAGAAGAAATGGGAAGAGAAGAAAAGGAAGCGCAGACCATCCCCCACCGTACAACTTCACTGTAGGTTATGAAACCCGTCAAACAAAGCGAGAAAAGATGCCCCCCAGATTCCTCCTACTGTAGTGTATCTCGCGAGCGGGAAAAAAGAGCGAGAGACACGGGCAAGCACAAGGTTCTCCTTCGTTCTTCTTTCCCCATTTGATCTTGTCGTGTCCGATGCGGTGCGTTCTGTCTCTGCAGGTCACATGCGCGGAAGAAAGACAGGAATTCTCGACCGACGACTGACTGACTTGGACCGGGATCGGATAGAAGAAAGTCCGTGCGTGCGTGTGTGAGCGGGCTTTGGCAGGGATGTATGTTGTACTCGTTTTGCTTTCTGCTCTATGGCTGAGGGCTTTCGGGTGGGGTGGAGAGGTTTCGAAGAGTGGAGGAAATGAGTATGGACACGGACATGCGTGCATGAATTGAAATGAATGAGAAGGAGTGTCGATCATGTGTGAGCTTTGATGTGTCGTGGATGAAGGAAGGTGCGATGGGGGAAGGTGGTCTTGGCGGGAAGTGTGGAGCGACACATAACCAGAGCCCGTTGGTCAGGAAATGACATGGCAGAATGCAGTACACCGCCAAGAGATGCGGAAGCAACGTGATGATAATAATCATAGATATTCATATCGTCGTGAAAGAGCTTCAACTCTGCAGTTCATCTATTGATACACTCATCCTTCTTTCATTTCATTCTGCAGTCGAGATTCGTTCTCAACTTGTCCAAAATTTCAAACAGTGAGCGTAGCGTCGTGAACATTCCGACTGGGTTCGCGGTAGATCTTCTTGCCTTGTGTGTTTTGTCCGAATCACCATTTCCATGCACAAACGCCCGTCGTCCTGCCATGGGTATCTGAGAGAGTCATTACTCCGCAAAACAGCAAATTACAAAAAAAAACGAAAGTGGTCGAGTCGGATAGAGCAGAAAATAACGCCCCGACTCCTCGCCTGTGAACGCGCCGGAAAACATGATCATGTACCACCTCCTCGGAATGCGAGGTGGTGGTACGGGATGTAGTAGCGGGAAAGGTTCCGCTTATTCAGCCGCAGTAGTGCTGATGGGATGCGCGATGTGCCGGACGAGACGAACACGCGTCTCGCAGCAGAGAAATCATGACTGCATGTCCGCACGAATCCGTGGTGGTGCATCATTACTCTCCCGGGAATGGAGGTAACACAATCGGAGGTGCGCGTTCGTTGGCGGCTCGTGCCACGAGTTTCGGCCGGCCGTTGGAGTACCGCTTATGGTGTGCTCCTTGGCGTTGCAGTGTGAGCCCTGCTTCGGCTCTTGCGACGCGGTCCAAGACACTATCCATGGTGTCTTCGGAGGGATCTCTGCGGCCGAACTTCAATGCGAAGCCCGAGGAGAAGTTGCGTTTCCTTCGCACCGACTTGATCGATGGGTCCTTTGCTGTTGATCTTCTGGACAATGGAAGTGGTGCTGGTGAATGGGGTGTGATGGGAGTTTGCGGCAGATCGCGGACGGCGTGCATGAGGTCGATATGTGACACCCGCTTCTGTTTCCGTTCTGCGATGATTTCGTCCTCCATCTCGTCGGACACCGAGCTTGGTGCGGTCGAGAGTGGCGAGTCTGGTGTTGTCGAGGATAGAGAGGCATTTCGACTTGATGAGCCGGTGCTGTCCTCACTGGTTCGGGTGTTGAGGGGCATGCGAAGTGAGAGATTGCGCTTTGGGATGTCGATGCTGTTCGTCGCTGATGCTGCCGAGGCAGGTGAGCGCGCAGCTTTGGACATTTCAATCATCCTCGCCTTGCCGTGATTCTGAAGAATGACCAGCTGCGCGCATTTGAGATGTTGCACTTCGAAGACTTCGGCGATGGAGATTTCGCTGCAGACGGAGTACTCGCTCGCAGAATCATCGTCGATCGGGGAGGCTTCCTCTTCATCGGATGTGTATGCAGGCCAGAAATCAAAGGATTCGTGAGGCTCGGACATGGGCTGTTTGCCTTTATTGTTGCCGGGCATGACCAATTGGCTTTTGGCCAAGGCCAGGTCGGCGGCCTCGATGTGAGCATCGGCAGACATGGTCGGATTGAGGATGAAGTCGTCCATCCGGCGAATTCTCGCTGGAGTCGCCATGATGGATGGTTGGGGTTGGTGCGAAGGAGCAGGCGCCACGACGGTCTCGTCGTTTGGCGAGATTGACGGGAGTGGTGAGCAGGTGTCAAGTAGAGGAGGACCAGGGTTGACACGCGATAATGACGCTGCGGGCGTCGATATCAGGGACCCAGCAGAGTTTGGGGAGAGAATGCAGGGCTGGTTGCTGGGATGACCGCTGTGCCTGAGTCGGTGTCCGGCTCTGGGGCTGTTCGGAAGCAGGCTGCACTGATCGAGCTGTTTCGTGCGGGAATTCGATCCGGCTGTGTTTGCGGAGGGGCGCGTTGGAGGAGCGTCGCAGGTGTGTTGGGTGCGTCCTGGGAGAAGTCTTCGTGCCAGCAGCGGCGTGTGCTCAGTCCGCGTGGCCGCAAGACGGCTTCATTC
>ANSM01005810.1:0-13313 GCA_000347735.1 Cercospora canescens BHU | reverse complement strand
TTGCGCAAACGCTTCCGCGAGGTACACCAGCCCGACGAACCCGGGATTCACGCGTCGCGCGCCGCGTTTCGACGATGTGATGGGGTATAGCATGCTGTAGGTGGAGAACCCGGGACTTCCGTCGTCGCCGGCGGTGTTGCTTTGTTGGTCGCTTTGGAAGACGAGAGTCGCGCCTTGGTGGAGGTAGCATGCGGAGGCGTTGCGTGCGGCGTAGATGAGTTCCGTGTCGACTTCCCAGAGGGCTTGGGCGAAGGTGTCGCTGACGTTGGGGTTGCCGGAGCAGGCGATGCTGTTGAATTCGCCGATGATCCAGGGCTGGCCGGCGTCGAGGGCGGCCTGGGCGGAGGGTACGATTTCGGTGTCGGCGTAGTTCTTGAGGCCGGTGTGGTTGAGGATGTTGGGGATTGTGGCGAGGGCGAGGCGTTCGGGATCGCAGGTCGCGAAGGCGTAGCTGTGGATGCTGTATTCCGAGACTTGGTTTTGGGAGTCGATTCCCGCGGGAATGATGTCTGCGGGGCGGACGTGGAGGGGTGTTTCGTCTGTCGTGGCGGATGATGCCCACCAGCGGGATGTGCCTAGACGAGAAGACACGGCTTGGCCAGCTTCGGCGTTGACTGCCGTGTCAATGGCAGATGTATACTCTTGCCACTGCTTCACGTAGTTCTCGGTGCTGTTGGCCCATCGATCTGGATCGTAGTTTGTGGGTTCATTGCCGAGCTCGAAATATTTCACAAGCTCCGGCTGGTATTTGATAGACGCCACTGCCATGTCTCGAGCAATGTCCAGACTCTCATTCCCAAAGTTGAGTGTTGATACAAATTCTGTTCCTTCGGGGAAATTCGACCAGCTTTCGTAGTATGCGGGACCAACAGTCGTGCGATACACGCCGCCTTTTTCGTTTGTAGTACGGACTGGATTACCTGCATTGGGTTCAAATATCATTGAGTCCATCGTGATGCCGCCAGGTCGGATGCTCGGCCTTCCGCCATGCTCGTGGAGTATGTTGATGGCATCGAATGTGAAGTTATTGGGACTGGATGCGTTTCCGAAGAATTCTACCCAGAAAGCGGGCTCAAAAGAAAACGACGAGTATGAAGGAGAATGCTTGATACTGGCTCCATCGCCACATTGCGGGATGTTGAGTTTTGAAAGGCTGGCAGTCGTCTTGTGAGCTGTGCCTGCACACGCAAGTGCCAGTATGGGCAATTCTCTTCGTTGCCTCATGTTGGTTTTGAATTTGTAGGAAATCAGCTCAGCTCACCGTGCGTGCTACATGAGCACCATATAGAAGCCATAGCATTGGATGTGGAGCCGATCACGATGGATCTTCAGGGACACTGATGATCGTCTTCTCCGCATGCTGCCTCGTGTTTGTGAGGAGAATGAGGAGAAAGATGTGCAAGTGACGTTTCTCCACGAATTGATGCTGTCGCTCGGTCCGCGTCGGAAGAGAGTTTGGGGGTGAATGTGACCCCCAAATTCTGTTCAAAACTCTCTCACTTCCAGCAACGACATGTGATTCACTTCCTACAACTTCAGAGAGATCTTGATATCTGTTATGTTGAATGCAACGAGTCTCAGGATTTGAGATCCCATGTGACTAACGCTGCCGCTGAACATTCCTCGCCATGTGAGCCTCAGGCCGCATCCGTCCATCCCTTTGGTGCGGAACGTTCCAGACATCAATGCCAACATGCAACTCTTTCCACTTTTCCTATACTTGACCTGCCCTCTTCGTATACAACATGACTGCACCCAAATTGCTTGACGCTCAATGCAATCACTGCAAGACTCAGGCTGAGAGTCTGTCAACATGTGCTGGCTGCAAAGTGGTGAGATACTGCTGCAAGGTGTGTGTTGTAGACTATCAAACGGCGGGCTGATGCCGAGAAAATGTTCCATAGGAACATCAGGCCGTGGACTGGTCAGCTCATAAATCCCAATGTATACCTGTGAAAAAGACGCGTCGACGCCTGGAACAGGAAGAAACTGAACTTCGAAATTGCCCGGGAGACTTCCTGTGTCCCGCGAACCCCTTAGATAGAGGTAATAATAATAAAGGAGCTCGTACGAGTGTTCTAAACAATTGCGCAAAGTTGGTCCGCGTTTAGCTTCTGCTTCAACCTAGCAGACTTGGTATGCTTAATGAGACCATTAGAAGTCTAACTGTCCGGAACCAGCGCAGTATCTGCTTACAGGACAGTTTCATCTACTAGATGAATCGGGGACCTGCCGTATAGCAATGGCAACCGCAGCACGGAATTAGTACGACACCGAGGGAGGCTGGAACTCTTCAGACTATCGGCCAGTGTCATCATTGGCAAGCTTAGCCCGTGAGGTCACCGAACTTGGAAAGTTCGCCACCATGAAATGCGCCAAGCCTACGAGTTTCGGAAGCAGTTGTAGAATTTGTCCCCTGAAGTCTACCCTCGCCACGTCAATGGACCTGAAGCAAAGCTATGAGGTATGCAGGTGAGTTATGCACGCGAGAGACTCGGTACTCGACCAATTAGGCTGCTAAGAGGCTTACCAAGAAGCAGGATGAGGCACTTCAGCTTTGCCTCAGCCTGATCACACACAGCCTCACGCTGCAAGTGCGGTTTGCCTGCGACAGCGGAGTGGCTTTGCTCCAACATAATGCGAGACCAAGGGGTACCTGTTCCGTGCAGTCAGGCAATTGGGCGCTCTTCAGTCCCTGGGCCAATTAAAGATCTGTAGCTTTGTTGTGAAAATGCAACAGAAAGGCGGGGTTCATGGATACTGACCTCACATCAACTCCGTGTCAGATACGTGAGTGCGACAATTATTCTTTGAAACAAAGAAGACTTGGCGATCGCTGTTCCTTCGATCTTGGACAACGTGTGAGTGTTCGTGCGGCCTCAATCTTGCCGTAGGGTGACGATGAGTCTGGACCTGCAGAAGGCTGGAAGTCAAAGCACCAGGGGCTGAGCACCGGCATATACGCTGGCGAGTCGGCTTGCACGCCCAGTGCTTGATGTACACTTTACAAGGCAACCGTGGCGCACACAAGCTTCTCACGAGGCTGCAAATTCGCCAGCCTGGTTCACCAATCCACTCAGATTGGGTGAATTGTGAGTATGCATTTTCACCGACCGAGCATTTCCGAAGTCATGTTCGTTAGGCACAATGAACGCTCTCGTATGGATTTCACAGGGAGCTGTGTTTCGAAGTCCTAATGGCAGAAGCAGGTCAGCAATCTGAAGCTACGAGTAACGTGCCCAGGAGCTTCGTTGTCCTTGTGCACTCACCGGACCTCGTCATGTCCGACTTCGAGAAGCCACAACGTTTCACCATCTTGTCGGTAATGGGCAGAGACTTCGACGCTTGGGCCTCATATTGCCGCATCAGTCCCCAACTAGGCATGCAAGCCATCTTCTTAGCCATTGCCTTGACCGTCAGTGCGCTGTACTCACGCTGAAACGTCTTGTGGACGGGTCTATGGGCGCTCGTCCCTGGTGTCTAACAGTAATTAAAACCTCAGCTGCAGACCTGGTGAGACTTTGAACAAAATTCTTCGACACAATGGCTACACAAGATCAGATTTATCTCGGTTTCTGGATAGACTGGAGCTCCGGCCAGCTTCAAGGCTCTACGCTTACACTGACACAACGAGATGGCGCTTTCCTAGTTGCCTTCTTGGCGCTTTTCGTTCGGATCACCGGAGGCCAGGCCTGGCAGTTGCTCTGCTGAGTTCTGTTTCAGTTTCTAGCGCGCACTCGAGCTTTCATGCCCAGCTCAACATCGCAGTCGACCCAACAGCTAGTCATCCTCCGGAACAGTAGCTCTGCAACGAGCGCAATACTTGAAATACTCCTCGTAGACCGAAGATGGAAGAAGAGAGATGGGTACCGTCCTCGCCGGTCTCTGACACTGGTCATTCTTGCGCTGTTAAACGTGCTTGGCTTTGGAGCTGCAGCCGTGTTCTCATCCAAAGTCACCAGTTCCAACTCAGATGTGTTGAGAAAGCCAGGACGCTGCGGCACATGGCCGACGTTAACTCTCAACGACTTGAATCAAAATGACACGGGTGTACTCCTGCAACATGAGTGTCAAATTCAACAACTGGCAGAGGTTGAAGACTATCGGCGGGCACTATCCCTCAGCCAAGCTTGCTTCGACGTTCAGCAGCACTCCGAATCCAACGAAGCTTGTACATCTCCTGGCCTGCAAGCCATACCGTGGAAGTTCAAGCTGAGCGATGAATGCATTTTCGGTCAGGGACTCTGTACTTCACAAAGTGTGACTTTCGACTCCGGCATGATGAATACACAACTGCATCTTGGGATCACCTCTCGAACAAAGGATCGCCTTCATTATCGGTCAAACATGACGTGTGCGCCCCTGGACTTATCCACATATAAGCAGCATTATACCGCGGCGAACGTCAGCGCTTTGTGGCCCGGATACTCCCCAGCGCCTGGCACGGGGTCAGACCATCCTTTAGATCGCATTCTTGCACGCTCCAACACCAGTACATTCACGGCATATTTTCTTGGCGAGTCGCTTCATCGAAGAGACGACGGCATGTTGGCCACTTACTATGTCACCTCAGGGGAAAGAAGAGCGTTGACCAGCGGCTCGCCCCAGATCGAGATTCCATACATGCTACAGTGAGCGAATGCTTTGGTCTCCATGATCACGCACTAACCTGTCGGATCCTAGGGCTCACATCCGAGAAACAGATGGAAATGGGACGTTCAATGCGATACCTGCATTGACAAGAACATCGTCAGACACGATTCTGGTCTTCTTGCACAATCGAGTATATCTCGCGAAGCCCGTCCACGACCCACGGTTCAGAGCAACACGCGCCACGGAGTATCCCACAGACTCCGTTCTTCTAGAGGGATCGACCGCGAATGTCACGGCGTATGTGGCGAATCAAGACTCCGACCACGTCGTTTCTAGCACTGCAGTCGCGTGTCTCTTAGACTCAGCCTACTGCAACCCTGCGTTCCCCCATCTGCCTTGCGCTCACAGCACCAAGAAGAGAGACATCCGATCTCTCAGATTGACGGCAACGCAGCGGCAAATCCTAGATCGGATTCGCGCTCCTAGCGTGGCGCAAATGCATCGTTTGATAAGGACCATCGGCGCACAAAGCATGTTGGCCAGCAGATCTATCAGAAGACGGAACAGTGTCGGACTGCCTGAAGACCAGTGGATACTTGAGCTGGGGAATTGGTTCTCAGCACTATTGTTTAGAGAGCTGCTATTAGTCCGGTGAGCTCTAGGAAAAGCTACTAGACACGGTCTGCGAATGGGCTGCACGCTGATATGATTTTCGATAGAAGATTTGCCACTGGGTCCCGAAACCCACGTTACAACGACTTCATCGTGCCACCCAACCCTGAGAGTGAATGGATGTGCCATGCACAGATGGCCAAGAGCAACAATCACGCATCCCTCAGCGTTCTCGGGCTCGCAATAATTTTGATTGTCGGCAGCTTCATTATCGTGGCCAATCTGACTCTGGCCAGCATCGTGGATTGGGTCCGCGCACGACGGATGGACAATCCAGGAGGCAAATTCCGCACCCGGCAGTGGAGAGAGTTGGAGCTGTTGGCTCTGCATGAAAAGGCTACCACTCGCGAGGTAGGGTATGTAATGGAGACAAGCGTGTTCAATGCATCTTCGGGGAAGAATGTGACTGTGGCAACGGCTAGGAAACGTTTGTCAGATCCGTTTGTCACGGCTTCTGAGTATAGAACTGCAGCAAATGCACCCCTACTGTCCAGGAGCGACAATTAGTCTGAACCTGTAGAAGGCTAGAAGTCAAAGTAGTAGAAGCTAAGCACTGTCGGGAACGATAGCGAGTCGGCTTACACGCCATATACTTGTTGCACTCTTGAAACGGCAACCGTAGCGCAAATAAGCTTCTTACGAGGCCGCGAATTCGCCAGATTGGCCTAGTCGTCGTTGCTTAATCACCTTATATTCTCATAGCTGTCTGGTGTGACAGATATAAAGATAATTCCAACAGTGGTAGTAAGGAACCCTTGAAGAATAAGGAGGATCCACTAGCCCTCGATGCTACATGAATGTTTCTAAGGGGCATCCGCTAATCCCGTACACGGAGACGCCGTCAACGACAGTGCCGAATCCGGAGTTAGGAAACCATATGCAAATGCGGAAGCCTCGTTCGGTCCTACGCCATTAGCTGCAGATGAGCGTGAGTCCGGGCACGGCAACGCTCTCCATAGCGCAGAGAAACAAACGAATCATGATTCCGCCAACGAAATTCTGGACAGTGGCGAAACATGTTAGGACTGCAGCCCAGAGAATGACGCCACCGCCAAAGTCAGCCGGAGTCTCCTTCGAGGGAAGATGATGCGGCTACTTACAAGTAGCACTATACCTGGTCTTACGCAGTCTTTGAAAGCAGGCGATTCGCAGGATACTGCACATTCAATCAGCCTGTACTGACACTCCAACCTATATTGCAAATGCGTTATTCCCAGGCCAGGTAGCTAGTGTAGAAAACTCTCCGAAGCCACTGATTTTCGTCGCCTGTGAGAGATCTCCCCTTCTGGAAGCCCATGACAAGAGGCACGAGACATGGCTGTCCTGCTGAGATACTGCACACCGTACACCACAAACATGACTCGTATGAGGTGTGGAGTAGTCCTGCGCGGCAACGGCCTATTCGTGGGTTCATCAATCTCACTGACCGGTGCATCGTTAATATGCTGCAAAATGAATTTCAGCTCCTCATCTGCATCATGTGTCTTGTCTGTGGGCATGCTTCGCGTTTTTTTTTTGACACGCGTCGAGGCTACAAACTTTTTTTCGGACTCCGTGCCCAGCTAGATGGTGCAGACCGCTGGTGAGACGAAGGGAGAGTCGCTCGACACTTGGACTCACTCAGGCCTGATGTCTCGGAAGTGGTGGCAGCCACGTCTTCGTACAGTATTTCATGTTACTAGGGTGGGGGAAGCACCACTGTCTCAGTCCCTTTTTGATGCCGTCTTGGCAAGCTATGCAGTGTTGAAAGGCTGCAATCCGATTAGAGCAGAGCTTTCCATGCTTGCGCACATTGAGGACACAATGTTGACCCGAGCAACATATCGAAACTTAGGGTCGGCATTGGACAGTGGAGCATCCAGGAATCATGAATATTGCTTATTAGACCGCATCGAAGTTTGGAATATCGCTTCCACAAAGGGTAAACTGTGCTCTATCTATAGGTGGGTCTTGATAGCAGGAAACGGCTCTTGTCGGGTATGCCCCAGAGCTATCCCAGCTGGAGGAAAGGTCATTAAGATAAACTTCACCCTAACTTAACATTGGCAATCAAGGATGATTAAGCTTTGCCTATACGACGCACAGGTTTCAGACCCGAACTGACGGACTATTGATGAAGAAGGCCTGGAGATCAAGAGTCAGAGCTATGATCTCAAGCCTTATGCACTGTCCTTCCCGAATACGTTGCAAATTTGGGACGTCTTGCACTGATGTACCCAGACTCAATGATCAAGTCCGTTGACAGGACGACGGACAAGACTCGGCAATCGGAATCTCCTTCGGAATCCGCCCGTAACCAGAGCTCGGATGGCTGATTTGACTAGATACGATGACAGACTGAAGAGCGGGCCAATCAAAATTTAAGGTTCTTGCAAGAGACTGGGAATGAGAATCTGGACTCGCTCTGCGCAAGGGCATCAACTGCCGCTGGAGTTTCCGACCACGATAAGTGCTTGACAGCATAGAGCGTCAGCCCGCCCTGACTATGTAAATCAATGGCCACGTGGAAGGGCAGAATCGTGGTCCCACACCACAGGCAGATCGATCATTTCTTCTTGATTTTTCCAGCCGGGAAAAGTGGGATCCTTCGACTTTAACGGAAGATATGAGTGTTTTGGATTTCTCTGCATGGGCTAAGTCAGATCACACGCGATACTGCCCGCTACCTGCAGACTGCACGGTCACGATCAAGAACTCCAACCCTGGTCCCGGCACGGTCTCTGTCCATGCGGGTCAAGTAATAACCTTCGAGCGAGAGCAACAACATAGATCGACTCTGGGGAGCATGTTCTCCTGACCGCTCAAGCTCCAATATCTCGATAGCGCTTATAACAACGCTAAGCACTTCATAGATTCTCACGTGAGCGCTAGGAGAAGAATGCTCCTCGTACGAGGCGACCTCATCATCAAACAGGAAATCATCAACGGCGATCTTGTTTCATTCGTCAGACACGTGCTTCCGGCAGACAACCCATCCATCTGGTCGAAGATATATATAATCAGTCTCTTCACATCTTGTTTTTTGCTCAGACTCGAAAAGTAAAACAGTTCTTCACACTCCTTTACCAAGAATTTCCTTACCTTTTCGCGACCTCGTCACTCACTTGAACAAATTTCCAAGACCCTTCGCCCTCCGCAACAATGAAGTTCTCCGAAACTATCCTGCTGTTCGCAGATGCCCTGCCGATGATCGCTGCCGCTGGCAGCCACGTCGCTTCTAACAACAACAAGAACAGCAAGCGATTCGTTCCTCCGCTTGGCCGTCGTGATCTTCCCGCAACCTGCACTTCGGACCTCCAGTGCGATCTCAGTGGTACTACTGAGGCGGATCTCAAGAAGCCTGGTGTTTGCGGAATTCCATTCTTCAATGACGCCGACCACGTTGGAGGCAAGTTTGATTAATACTGTCTCAGTGCATGTATTGAAGGGCATACTAACGTGAGATTCATTTGCAGCGGACACAGTCATTCGCAATGGATACGGCGTGTGCGACAGCGGCACATGTGGTTGCACTGTCAGTCTACCCCTTGAACCTTAATAGTGGGGAGCGCCTACTGACACCGATTCCGTAGATCCTTGGTCTGACGAACAGCCAACTCGACACCTTCTGCAACGACTTCATCGGCCACGTCTCACCAGACGTGCATTACGCCGGTGCTGGCCACGCATGTAAGAATGGCGACGATATCTACTGCGATATGGAAGCCGATGGCGCTCTCCCACCTAGCAAGGGTGACTATACTATCAATCAGGGCTGGACTTGCAAGAATTACGTGTATGTTAGTACATACTAGGCGCAGTATGCGTCGTTCCGCAGCGAGTGGGCATCGGCAAATTCTCAATCGTGTCGCAGAGAAGACCAGCAATAGCCACGACCTGTAGATCGTGCGAGACATGGAGTGGAGGCCACTGAGATGCGTCAAATATACAACAGCTTAAGTATTGTCAAAATTGAGAATGCTATCTAAACTCCCCCAAATGATCGAGTGTCCTCCTCGTGAGAAATGACGACGTTGCTGATTTGAAACCTGCAGATCATTCTGTCTTCAAGATAATATCGAGGGACTTTGGCGAGATGGCAAACGTTGGTTCGTTCGGTGACTAGCCTGGTACGTGTGGAAACAGGCGGATCGACCACTTTTGAAGACGATCCACGCCATTGACGCGGAAGTTGGAATCGATGCAGTAGCCCGTGTCATCAATAGGACCCATGCGGCAGCTCGAATTCGCGTGATGGCCGAAAGACACGTGCAACAATGACTAAGAACGGAGAGGCACAGGAAGCGAGAAACACCGCTTCCGCCTGTTCATCTCGTTGATATGCCATCTGACCTGACGCATGTAGATCCGGCAGTATCATGCAAGAGGGTGTCAACTCCTGAGTACAAGAAGGGGCGCAGTCAGCTTGGCATGCAGCGAGGCGCAGGTCTTGAGCTCAGCTCAGCAGTCAGCTTTCGGCTGCCTGCACCATGTGCTCACACTCCCGATTCTACGAGAAAATGCAGAGCATGAATATCGAAACATACCGCCGACATCGCATGCGCGGAGCATGTCGTTAGCACTGGTTCAGTAGACTTCGGACCCAATGACCAGACTTCTGTCGACAACTGCAAACGCGCAGGTCAGACTGTCGGAACGCATTTTACGACCGCGGAGCGGACCATGACTGAAGACGGTTGGAACATGGAACAGCCTGCTGTTGCTGCTGCTGCCTTCACTTACGATGCCTTACCCAGCTCGCAACACATCAGGATCCTGACAGTGAATCCGTCGGAAACTTTGGAAAGTCGACTCGAGTGCACTATCGAAGCTGTCGCATGTAATTTGGATGCCAATTACACCGCATTATCGTACAGCTGGGCAATGCAAGATGGCGATATATCACTCTGTCGCGAAATGTATATCGACAACAAAAGCCTCAGCATTCGACGTAACCTGTTCGAAGCACTATGTCGTTTACGACTTCAGGACGAGGTCTTGAGGGTCTGGATTGATGCTGTGTGTATTGACCAAGACAATGTCGACGAGAGGACTGAGCAAGTCTCCAATATGGCTGCAGTATTCAAGAATGCTAGACGAGTCGTGGCGTGGCTTGGTGAGGGGAAACCGACAGAGGATTACCATGTCGCAATGTTTCTCGAACATTTGAGAGCCATTTCCATTGTACTTCCAGTCATTCCGCCCGGGTTGCCGACGTCTGAATCGAGTCGAACGCTGAAGAGCATCGCGACAGGAACTGTAGACCTGGAAAGATGGAGTCCGTCTGCCAACTCGACATCATGCACAGTGTCATGTAGCTCGTGGGCTGTGAGAGACACATTCCGGATCTTGTGCTCTTTTCTCTGGCGACGGTACTTCAGTCGGAGATGGGTCGTACAAGAGCTCTCCCACGCACGCAAGGACGTTATCGAATTCCAATGGGGTCAATACGCGTTTCCGGATCTTATAAGATTTTTCGAGGTTTTACACATTCTTCGAGCCTCTATAGTAGACATTGCTAAGAGTCGATCGGAGCTTCTGCGCATCCTCGACTGCGGACCTGTGGTCGCGAAGATTGAAGACCTGTGGGACTTGATCAACGCCTTGAGCAGGCCATTCACCCCGCTCAGTATGCTTTTGAATGTTTGCAATCGTTCCCATTGTTCAGATCCCCGCGACAGGATCTACTCGCTCGTCAGCATGGATCCTTTCTGCAAGATTAAGCCTGATTACAGGCTTGATTCTTCTGCCGTGTGCGTCAAGCTTGGGCAGTATTTCCTAGAAAGTGGACAGGCCGATACTTTGTTTCTACTCTTGAGAATGGACGCTCGGGACCATGGCACGCCTTTGACAGACCCAGGACGGCCATCTTGGGCTCCTAGGCTCGAAAGCTTTTTCCCTCCCCCTAGAATCTGTGGTGAGAAGGAACTGAAAGAGATGCTGGCAGCAATGCGGCCTTCTATGAATAGTCGAGTGCTGACGTGCCAACTGAGATACCTTGGCACTATTGGCACAGGAGTGGATGTCAAACATCACGAGGATGGAAACTGGAATTTCGTGAAAATTCAGCACAAAGATACGCGTCAGTTGTGTGAAGGGGCCATTCTTCTCCGTGGAAGCTTACCTATATTGAAGGCATGTGATGTTATGTTCACCTTGCCCGGGAATGAGAATGAAGACAAGTGCATAATGCTTGTTTTGCGACCCGTCGAGGAACGACTGGCTGGGAATGGAGCATCTGTGCTGGCAACAGTAATCTGGCCTAATGAGGACTCAGTCGATATTGAGGGTTTGTACGATGGTAGCTACAGGGCTGGCAGATTTCTAAGTGGAATTGACGACGAGGACTGGCCAAGACCCGAAGTTGTCGTAAGAATTAAGTAACGGCTGTAGTACGGAGCGATTACTCACACTCAAACTACATAGACGTTGGTTAAGACGGAGAATAATTAAATTACAAGTTCTCCGTCTCGGCATCGCTTACGTTAGACTACCTCGAAGTAGTCTTCTAGGAGGCTATCTATATATGTTGCTACAACCGCATGTAATAGCTCGGCTACACAAGCCGCCTAGAAGAGAAACATTTCGCGTTTCGCTATAGGAAACCGAACGTAGGCGAATACATCGCTAGACTCTTACACCGTGAGCGGCTTTATCAACTTCTAACGGGTAAAGAGTCAGGTCTTTTCGTTTTCATGCCTCCCATGCAAAGACTAATATTGTTCTGTGTCCTGTTCCCCATTTCTTTTCTGCATCATACTCGACCCACCATTCGAAGGTCGACAACGGAGCATCACGCCCCTCACCTAAACCTATCCAAATTCATCCCCACCCACTCCTCAAACCCAATAGCCGGATGACCAGTAAACTTCTCCACATTCTCCACCCCTTCCTTCCAATCATCAGCCGCAAACGAAGCCTCACTATCCCCAATCTCACTCATCTTGCCCGCCAAGTACTTTGCAAAAACATCCGGGATCCCCTTGGACTGATACTGCCTCACCGCCTCCTCCTCCCCAATCTCCTCAATCTCCAACTTCCTCCCCAACGCCTTCTCCACAATCCTCGCCTGCTCCACCCGACTCAACATGCGCGGTCCAAACAAATACACCGCATGCACATCCTTCCTCTCTCCGACCAAAATATTCCCCACCACCTCTCCCATATCCTCCGCCGTGATGCCATCGAATTTCGCCTCGGGAGCTTGCATTTTCACTTTGTTCCCCGCCTTGATCTCATCACCGTGCCACATTTCGATATTCGTCGCGAACCCACCCGGTCGGATCGCCACGAAATTCTCTTTGCCGAAAATCTCCCGCAGTTGCAATTCGACTTGGGCGTGGCCGTAGGGGATGATGTCGCTCGGCGGGATGGATTCGAGCGGTTCGCGGACGGTATAGCTGCTGAGGAAGACCTGTGCGGATTAGTTAGGAAATTTTGACCAAACGAACACCGAATAAATAAATGAATGGAGAGAAGGGAAGGCAAAGGAAACTCACCACAAACTCCACCCCACCCTCCCTCAACGCCCGAATCGCACCCCGCATATGATCCCCCGCAGCATGAATCAAATAAATAAACGCCCTCTTCGCCCCCGTCTCGGCCACCACGTTCTTCACACTCTCCGCGTCGGCCAAATCCGCTTGTTTTCTGACGAATTTCGCTTCCAGATCGCTACTCATCAGTCCCGGGATGGGTTTTTTCGGATCGCGCATGGCGAGGATGGTTTTCGCGGCATTGGTGCCGGTGGTGCGGAGGAGTTTGGAGACCGTCAGAGCGGCATTACGGCCGACGTTGCCCGTGGGGCCGAAGATGATGATGGGGGAGGTTGACATGGTGTTTATGCGGAGATGGTGTTCATGCGGAGAAAAGGACGAGTTTGTATGAGTTTGTGAGGAGGAGAGGAAGAGGAAGATCAAATATACCACACACCCGCAAGCAGTTCCAACAAAGAAAGCTCGGGACTACTAAACGAGAAGAAGACGCGTAGCTATCGAGAACTATCCAGAGCTAGGAGCTAACAAGCTATATACCCCGATCCTTCCCAAAGCGGGTTGGGGTGGGGGGGG
>ANSM01005805.1:0-24345 GCA_000347735.1 Cercospora canescens BHU | reverse complement strand
GGAGTCGCAGCAGAGCCACGAGACGCAGTCGGCGCACAGAGATGACCAGCCGATCGCCGAGGAGGGAACGAGTGATCCGACAGGAGCGGATAGTGCGTGACATCCCGCCTCCCCGTGAGCCGAGTCGCATGAGAGAGACCGTCATTGTGGACGAAGGCATCATGCCGGAGCGCAGAGTCGAGGGCGACGATATCGTAGAGGTCATCGAGGAGCACTCGAGCATCGGCGTGCCGCCACCAAGGAGAAAGACGAGACGAGGCAGTCAAGGCTACAGGTCAGTATACTCCTAGCCGAGTGCGAGGCCTTTGAGTAGAAGCGCACCCACTGTCCCTTGCGCTGGCTGCTGCTGCGTCCCGCTTGGACGAAGATTGTGCCATGAGACTGTCAGAATACTACACTGCAGCAGGCACTGATACTACGTCTCCGCAGATGATCGCTCCGGTCGCGAAGAAGAGGAACTCGACCAAAGATCGTTCGCTTACGCTCTGCAACACAGGCGAGGGGATTACTCGGACCTCTAGACTGCATTTCGTGGAAGTCTCGAAGTGTACGATCGATTGAGTGGGGCATAATGTGTACATGTTGACGGGACCATGGGCAAAGTGTGGGCGTTCTTGTCGAGCATGGGGAATGGGAATAGACCACGTTTGGAGGGAATGAGAAATCACGCACAGAACATTCCACGGCGACGATCACACTGGCGGAATGTGAGGAACAGCAGAGCAATATCGATACCCCTATCAACGCGGTTTTGTTGTTTTGATATTAGGCGGCATTGAATGCCAGAGCCGCGCGTACACTACAAGTGTTAAATACAGACTGAGACTGTCTCTCGTTCTGTGCCTTCCGGTTTCGGACTTGCGCCGTTGTCCGTTCTTTCCAGCTTCTCATCTCTGAGACCCGAAACGCCACGATCCCATGCGGACCAAGTGCATTGATATTCAGGAACCAAAAAAGCTTGATGATCCTGCCGTTTAGACCGCTGACACCACGTCCCGACGTAAACACCGAATCATGAGAACCTCAACATAAGGAGACATTCCTCGTTCACTCGCGTTACCGCATCTCAAGCTTCTCACCCGTCGCAGCTTCCCTCTTGAGCTGCGCGTGCCACGCGAACCAGCAGGCAACGATACATGCTGTCGCACAGGCCAACGTCGCACCGCAGAAACTCTGCGCGCCAGGCCATGAAGACGGAAAGATGGCTCCGCCGACGGGGCTTCCGATGAGAATCCCCAGTGCTCCGGCGAACATGTTGATGCCGAAGCGGGTCCCGATCGTGCGAAGGTCTTTCGTCATACTGGCCACTGCTGCGCCTTGGAGTGAAACAAACGCGCCGGAGAAGAAGCCGTACAGGAAACACCACACGATCAGCCCAGCTGTGCTGTCCTTGATCGCAATCCAAGAGAATGCGAGAATCGTGGCCGATGCCGTCGTCGTGGCGAGGACTTTCAAAGGGTGGAAATATTTATCTCCAATGTAAGACGGAACGATTCGGCCGGGAATGGAACCTATGTTGAGGAAGATGAGCATCCAGAATTCGAGGCCGAGATCGTGGGTCGCGGCGAATTGCTCGATGAAGAAGTACGGGATGTATTGTCCCACAAAGCCGAAGAATGTCGCCAAGTTCATGATCTGGAACGGGACCTCTTTAAGGATCGAGGCATCAAAGATTTTCCGGCGTCCAGGAGGCCGCACGCGAGGCTTGATGACGATGCAAGGTATTGCCAGAGTAACGATGGCGATGAAGCCGATGATTCGCACTGCCCATCCGAATCCTAGCTTGGTAGGTTGAACGTAGGTGAAGATAATCGGGTAGACCACCCCTCCCAGTGATGAACCAGATGCGGCGATGCCCATGACAAGCGCTCTTTTGGATGAGAAGTAGCTTGGCAGAATCGAAGTCGCGGTGATGAACAGGCAGCCTCCACCTACGCCGCAGCAGATCCCTTGAGCGAGAATGAGCTGCCAGTATTCCGTGCACAACGAAGTCATCATGATGCCAAACACCACAGAGCATGAGCCAAAGAGAACCAGTATTCGAGGATCGCCAACGTCGAACACCGGTCCCCAGCTGATTGGTGAGGCGCAGAGGAAGAAGGATGTCAGCGTTCCAATCCATGATATGGATGAGTTGGAGCTTGATGTGAGAAGTGTGCCCTTGTAGTACGTTTGGAAGACCTGTAAAGCAGATTTTCAGTCAGCGGGAACAAATTGCTCAGATGGGGTATATGCCTACACCAAATGCGTTGATCAGGCCCCACGTGTTCAAGAAGAGGCAGTAACTTCCCAGGACTTGTAACCACGCCGTTGTGCCACCATCAGGAGGAGGCCCGCCTGGGGGCCCGGGTGGCTTGGCCTTCATCTGAGGGGGCGAAGAGGCCTCGTTTTGCGGGATTGCTCTGAAGCGCTCATTATGAGATGCCTTGTCGTTGAGGTCGCTCTGGCCTCGAGAGTGAGCAACGTTGGCTGGAACCGCGAGCGGGGAGCCCAGTGATGCATGTGAAGGCGCGTCGTATGGCGAACCTGGTGTCTCTGGACGCGGAAATCCGGGGTGAAAGCCTGGAGATGCTGGAGGTGTGGTACCCTCAGGTAAGAATGCTTGTTGTGTAGGAGAGGTCAAATTGCTGAAAGAGCCTTGCGTCGGACTAGGTCGCCATTCGTCGTCATACCGCCTGACCGCTGCTGCTCGATAGCCCTCATTGACGCCAGGCAGGATCAGTCCTCGCCTGGACTCTGCAAAGTCCGATACATGATAGGGTTTGTTAGTATCTGAGGTAGTCGGTCGCTCGAAATTCCCGTTCCAATCAGATGCCGTCGATGGTCCTCGCGAATGGAAAGGCGTTCCCCGCAGAGGGGAATGAAAGGAGTCATCGCGTGCATGTGCCATACTGAAGCAGGACTCCAGGATGTGAGGACTTTCTGACACAAGGTCTTTCTACCAGACGACTGAGAAGCAAGGCCAATGCTTCGAGCGGGCGATGGTATCAGAGAAACGAGTTGCTGTTTGCGCTAAAGTCCGCCGGTTCGCGAACCAATCGCCCCGAGCACCGATGATTTGGAAGCGTGCACCTGCGCGATGCAAGGTCTCGCTACTTTCTTGGGAAGTTTTGCCTGCGGCGATACGAATTTGGACAGACGAGGCGATCGACACGTGGAACGCTGAAACGGTCTCCGGTTGCAATTGTCAAGACTTCCAGATGATACGTGACCCGATGCACCCGTTCACCCGCAGAACATAGCGTGGATGAGAGGCCGCTGAGGAGACGAAGGATTTTCGAGATGGTGTAGCGGACCAGTATGGAGGACGAACGACTTCATCAGTTCTCGAGATAGGCAGTTCTCGGGCAGGGATCAGGGACCAGTTGAGGCGAAAGGATTATCATGGCGGGTCGACGTGTACGGAAACGGGCACGACTGTGGACTTCTTCCACATGGCGAAGGATCGGCAACGTGCCGTGCTTGCGAGTTTTTTCTTGATGGAGAAACGGTCGGAGCCTGGAATCACAAGGCGCAATACACGAGCGCGTGCAGAGAACCCACCACTGGAAGACGCATTTAGCAACATCGTGGGCAATTCTCCTCCTAGCGCGAGATGCGATGCATGATAGATGATAGCGTCAATATGAGGGTGGGCCAAGGGCAAGAAATCTACTGGCCCCTGTCACTGCGTTGCACCCTCTCCAGCTCTGTGCTTTCGTCGCACAAAGTGCGTTACGGTCTGGGGTTGCGCGAGGGAGGTACGCGAACTGCGCAAGGGATACGGTCGCAGATACATGACGACGTGAGATTGTGTGATGAGAGAAAGTCTGAGGAGCGATGTACAATATTGACGATGGACTCATCACAAATCGACGTGCGTTTGGCGCTTCCGGTCCGCGCCGCCGGGACATTGGACCACCACGTTATCATTCTCGACCTCGTGTTTGAAATTTCTAGGCTCGGCTACATGTGCAACGCCACTGCGACCCTCCGACTGGTCAATACACCCTCTGAACGAGATATTCAGTATGTACATAGCAAGCACAGAGCGGTCCCGATGTGCCTGCAATCGCCGAGGTGGTGCAGTGATCCACCCAGCAAACAGCTCCGGAGCAGCATGGAACCTAGGCACTATTATTAAGGGGCCTGCACTGCGGGTCACTTCTGCTCCACAAGTAGACGAACGCGCAAACGACAGGCCTATCGGTCGCGTCGCAGCAGATAGAAAAATTGCTGGAAGGCACCTGGCATACCAGACGAGAAGGGGATGCGCCACAACTGAGAAGCGGCTAGTCTGTGTGCTGGATCGCCGGAATTCAGCCCTTGAATGTTCTGTGGCTCTTTGTGCAACAGAGATGGAATGGCTGCCGGAAAGAGCGATGGCGGTTGCAGACTCCCTCCCGTGAAACGGCTTTGGCGAGCTTTGAGGATTCTGTTCCTCCTGCCCGTGTCGCGCCGTGTCGCGTACGTATCTGTTGATATGTTTAGGTATCTCGCTAGCCGACTGAGCCTAATATGCATCATGACGGCCCTTCTCCCCAACAGGGTCGCCGCGCACGTGTCGATGGGCGGAGACGGTCATGAGCAGTGATCCGCAAGGTACAAAATCTGTCCGCCTTTCCCTTCTGCACTTTGAGCCCAAAACCGCCTGCTACTGTTGCGGTGTGAAACGCAATCCGCGCTTGAGCAACCATGGGCGGAACACCACTTTCACTGGAGTACGGCCCGCGCGTCGAAGATCAAACCGTTTCCCATTTGCAGCTTTTCCAGGAGACAGTCAAAGCCAGGCCTCACGCAACGGCGCTGATCGCGAAGCATCAATCGCCCACCACATTCCGCTGGGTTGGCAGCCAGAGCACCGACAAGAACTATGTTCAATGGACCTTCGCCGACCTCGACCGTGGTGCCAGGCGCTTGGCGACAACCTTGAACAGCATCACCCCCATCGAACGGAGACCCGTGGCCGCGCTCATCAACAATCAAGCAGAATGGGCCTTGTTCTATTGGGCATGTGCTTACCTGCATTCGCCCTTCGTGCCCATCAACCCCAAAACGGCAACGCGAACAGACGAGATCAACCACATGCTCGATCTGGTGGCGCCCGTAGTGATGGTCACTGCTGACCTCATCATTGCAAATCAGCTCGAGCACAATCTCACGGAGAAATTGATGTCCTCCATCAGTACCCTCATCACTTTGTCCAATCCCGTTGGCGCCACCCAACGAGAATGGCGGTTGCTGTCAGACGTGATGTCGGGCGAGCTGACGCCCCCGCACACTCCAGATGTGATCGGTGCAAATGACACCATCGTCATCCTCTTCACCAGCGGCACAACTTCTCTGCCGAAACCTTGCGCATTGACCAGTTTCCAATGCCTTAACGCAGCCTTGGGCTACATGGACGCTCAGAAGGTTGAGAGTGGCCATCGTTTCGTGCAGCACCTTCCCGGTTTCCACTCCTACGGTATTGGATGGTCTCTGGGCTTCTGGCTTCGCGGAGCCATGGTCATCTACCCCTCGGACTCCTTTGAGGCACAAGCCACACTTGAGTGCTTTGATCAATTCCAAGCAACCCACATGGGCCTGGTACCAACGACTGCCCAGGCTATCCTGTCACATCCTGCATTCTCTCAGACCGATTTGAGTACATTGGTTAGTATCGATATCAGTGGAGCTGGCGTTCTGCCAAGCTTGATCGAGGCCTGTGCGTCAACGCTCAAGGTCCCTTCAAGTACAAGCTATGGCATGACCGAATCTCCTGGAACAATGGCATGGTCGGTCGATGAAGGTTCAGTCCTGCGTGACAACGAAGTAATGTCTGGACGCCCTGTTCGCGCAACTTGTGTCAAGATCTGTGAACCAGGTACCCGCGACATCCTGCCTCGTGGTCAATACGGCGAGCTACACAACGGCGGTCCTCAAGTCATTCCCCACTACATGGACCCACGAGTCTCTAAGAAGGACTTTTATGTGGATGAGGATGGGACAAGGTGGATCATCACTGGCGACCAAGCTATCATGGACGAAGATGGCGCTGTTCGCATTACTGGCAGGTACAAGGACATGATCATTCGAGGTGGCGAGAACATTTCACCAGCTAGCATCGAAGACTACCTCAGTAAAAAGTCGGGCGTGTTCCAAGTGCAGGTAGTTGGTGCTCCAGACGACATGGCTGGCGAAGTTCCTATTGCCATCATCATCGAGCCGGAAGGTCAGCAAGCGAATTTGGCAGAGCTCAAGAACGACACACAGCGTGATCTCGGCGCAGCTTTCGCGCCAAAGCTCATCCTACGCCTGAGTGACATTGGACTGAATGCTTGGCCAACGACCGCTTCTGGCAAGATCAGGAAGGTGGAGCTCGCTAAGGTAGTCCGTGAATATCTCAAGGCAGAAGCAGAAAAGGGCGTTGACAAATCTGGCTCAACTGTGGATCAACTGATTAATATCTGGAAGATGATCAGCGGCACTGATGGTTTGATGCCATCCACGCTGATTGATGCTTTTGCGGATTCTTTGATGATGATGCAGCTCTCCAGCCTTGTCAAGAAGGAACTGGGACGCGACATTACAGTCGAAGACTTCAAGAATTGTGAGTCTATTCAGGATCAAGCCAGTCTGATCGATTCGAGGCCGCTGAAGAGTGCTGTGGCTGTACAGCCCAAACGTCAAGGACCTCCGACAATGCATGATATGCCACACTGCCGTGAAGATGATGATGTCTTTTGGGAAACGGTCTACGCCGCCGAATGCGTTCTCGCGCCTCATGGCTTGAGGTGGGCTGATGTCGAAGATGTGATACCACTCCCAGACTGGGATGCCATCTTCCTGAACCGTGCTCGGCCATGCTCATGGAATTTGCGATTCAGCTACTTCGCTCCCGTCGATGCGGCGACCCTGGTACGCGCGATCAACACTTCACTTGAAGTCCACCCGACCATGCGATCGATAGGCTTTCCATTGGGCGATGACATGCTTCTGGCTACTGTTCGTCCTACTGATGAATGGTTGAAAGCATCAATGACCACCGGGTGGGAGGTCGATACCAAAGAAGACCTGAACAAACTCTTGCTGGATCATCCAGTTCACGACAATGCAAGTGCTCCTGGTCCGCTGGTGAAGTTCCATGTTGCTCAAGTGCGAAGCGATGGCACTTCCGGACTAGTCATGGTTGTCTCGCATGCCGTCAATGACATGAGCATGACCAAGCTCTGGCTCGAGGATATAGTCAATCTTCTAACGAATGAAGGCGAGCTTGTTCCTCACGCTCAGTTCAAAGACTACGCAACTGCTTTCTTCGACCATCGCGACGGCGCGGAAGCCGACAGCGGGGTCAAGTACTGGTCTGAGAAACACCAAGGTATCTCAACAACTCTGGAATCATCACTCTGGCCACCACAGCGAGCTCCAGAGTGGTTCAAGGGCGGCGACTTGGGTTGGACTCGGTGGAACGGAACAAAAGCTCGAAAGGGAGAACGTTCGATCAGCCAAGCGGACAAAGTGCGAGCACAACAGGGCGTTCGCCGAATGGTCAAGGTTGAAGACATCACGCGTCTGAAGGCAGAGCACAATGTGCCAGTATTCATGCTCGTCAAAGCCGCCATCGCCGTTTTAAATGTTGCCAAAACTAAGGGCAAAGAAGCGATTTTTGGCACGATCAACGCTGCCCGCACCTGGCCTTTCAGCTCCGACTACAGCGCGCTCGAGCGAGAGGCCTACATTAGCAACCCGCTCGACGTTTCTGGTTGCACGACCGAATACGTTCTCGACCGGATCCCAGTTGGCCGCTCCAAGTCAGTCCTATCTTTCATGCAGCAGGTCACCAAGGATGAGGAGAAGAACAGCGCATATGCCCACACGCCATTCTTCCGCGTCGTGGACCGCTTGCGGGATCCTCTTTCTGACGAAGATACGCGGACCTTCGCTGAGCGCGAACGTGATGCCGAGTCACTACTTCCTTTGATTCGCCGCCAGAGTTTCAATTGGTTGCCCACTGCACCAACAGCACAAAATCCAAAGGGCTTACAATTCCAGCAGATGTTGACACGCATGGACAATGGCCTCACGATTACTGGATTTTTGCTCGATGATAAGCGCAGCGTGGCCTTAAGCTTCAGCTGGGATGCCGAACATTTGAGCTTGCGTGAAGCCGAATCCGCACTTGACGAGCTTGTTGGTTTTGTTAGTAAGATGGGTAGAGAGGAGAACTGGACGAAGACGATTGAGCAACTTATCAGATTGTAATTGATGACGGATCCGCCCTTTCCATGGTTTTGTATGGGATAATGATCAGGCGCACTGGAGCGCTCTCCCAATGATAATCATGGGAGAGAAAGACTGCTTCTTCCAGCAAACGACATAGATGTCCTTGATCGTTCACGACGAGAAGAGCAAGAATACAGTCCCACATGGATAGCTTGCTGCTGGTTCTCGTAATGTCGAGAAGGTAGATAATGTGTTCTGATTTCATATCTTTCATCCTTCATGTTCCCTTCAGGCTCCGCATGCCTGATAACCGTGGAAACCAGCTCCTTTCCTGCATCCCACTCCGTCAAACTCTCACCAGCAATTCCCTCCGCCATCAGAATAAACAATCGTCGCTCAACTAAAAGCCACAAAAAATGGCAACCACACTCTATTGCAAGGATGTATCCCCTCTCCACAACAACCACCGCCTCCCGTAGCCCGAGGCGCAACTTATTCGGTCTCATCGACGTCCCGCTTACCAGAAGAGCTGCAAACACGCGTAAGCACGCTTGATCAGAGCATTCGGATACACAAAGCCGAGCAATTCGAAGGAGTGACACATCATATGTGGACGGCAACGGCGATGACGACGAAAAACACTCACTTGCATCCCACAAAATATGGAAGACACCCTCCGTTACAGGGGTGCATGCCCTCACCACAACCTCCCGCAGCTGGTCGAGGCGCAGCTTCGGGATCACGTTTCTCGTCGGAGAGCCTACAAAGCACGATTGTCAAATTTGTGAACGCACAGACAGGAAGTTGAGAGGGTTGAACTGATGCCGGGGATTCAGCCAGACTTACTGCTGTCCGCATTTGACGAAATAGGGAATACAACCTCCGCCGCAAGCGTGCATGCCTTCGCCACAGCCGTCTGCGGCGCGGATCTCAAAAGTGGAGAGCTCGTCGAGGGGGAGGGATTGGGAGAGCCATGGCAGGGTAGCGAGGAGGAAGGTGGTGAGGAGCATGTTGGAATTTGTTTTGTTGAGTCAGTGGGTTGGAAGGGTTACTTCGATGGGAACGGCGACGAGTTCGATTTTGTCTGTCTTATTTATTCGCATGTAGTGAACCATTCATCATCGCATTCCTCGTTCGGAGACCGATGTCAAGTACGAGATCTACTTCATGCAGATTCGCTTCTAATAGCTTACTGTAGCTTGGCTTCGAAATTGAGTTCGAACCGATGTCTATGCCAAGCCAGTAAAGAGTGTCTTTTGGGAAGTCGAAGGAGGGCGTGGCGTTGATCAGCGTGCCTTCGAATACCATGATCTGTTGCAGAGACGGTTGATCGACGATGCACGGAGCCGGAGGATATATGCCGCTGAGCGATGTCTCGCTCTTCTGCTGATTTGTGGTGATGAGCGGGTTTACTTATGCCCGGCTAGCAGCCACGTGAACGTGGTGCATGAACACGGCTTTTTAGCTCAATGCCGCGTGCTGCAGCGTCTGAGATCAGTTAGCTCTGCAATGCCGTCGCTTATGTTATATAATAATTTAGCCCACCTGATCAGCGCTCGGTCGCCATGCGCTCTCGTATTGAACCAACTGCTTGACGAGGTCTTTGGCATTCGAGTCCGCGCCTGGTAGGATCTCATCCCAAGACTTGGCTGGATATTTGGTGAAGTTCATCTTGCCCCAATCTGGCATCTCCTCGGCTCCCGGCCATGTAGTGAGGTCTGGCGTACCCAGAGTCTGAAACATGCTCTTGATCAATGCAAGCTCGCTTCCGAGGTCTCCCGCATCGAAGAGAGTGTTGTCCTGTAAACAGAAGACTTGCGCTGCGACACAGCCGGCAGCCCACATGTCAAGTTTTGATCCATAAGATGAGTAACCAAAGAGAAGTTCAGGCGGTCTGTAGCATGTAGTACCGACATCCAGGATTTTCTCATGCGGGCCCTCTGATGCGCTGTCGTTGGCGCACCAGGCTATTCCCAAATCTGCTAGATATGCCGGGCCATTTGGAGTGGCAAGCAAAATGTTGGAAGGTTTGACGTCGCGATGGATAATATCCAGGCCATGGATGTGGGCGAGGCCAGTGAACACGTCTCGCATGATGGTCTTGCAGCTGTGCGGGTCGAGACGCCGTTCGCGTAGCAATGTCTCCAAGCTGAAAGGCATGTATGGGAATGCTAGGACAAACGTGCCATCTGACTGGCGGAAAGTCTCGATGAGGAGGATGATATGTTCACTGGTGGCCTTTTCCAGGATCCGAGCTTCACGCACAGAGTCGTGCGGTGGTTGCATGGCAGATGGATTTGTGACCTTTAGCGCCACCATCCTCAACTTCCCGCCTTCTGGAGGGAGGTTGGGATCCAGAGCGCGATAAACTTCTGAGAACAATCCATCGCTGAAGTGCTCGGCGTTCGTGTATCTGCCTATCGTTGCGCCACTGGCTGGCAGGTTTGGAAAGTGATGCTCGTTTGCGTGAAGCTCTCCCGCCGGGGTAGGGGCACCGGAGACCAGCAACTCTTGCACGCTACGGGCGATCAATTGATGGTACTCGTCCTGAAGCGTGTCAATTCCAGCTTATCTCGGTTGAAGATACAGAAAGGACAGACCAGCGATCGAGCTGTTCTTCGAGCCAGTTCCTCCCGCGCTTTGGCTTGCGTTGAGGCTTCTGAGGGCTGACAACCTGGATTTGCGGTCTTATATGCTGTCGTTCTGAAGCCGGTCAGTCTCCTGCTGCCGGCCGAGTCAGGAGGATACTCACTTGCATTTCAGTAGTATATTGCAGTCGATCGCTGAAGGAGATGGCTTTGCGCCAATCCTCAGCCATGTTGCTGGTCGTTTTTTGCATCCACCAAGCACAGTCCAAGCGGCGGCGAGACAGTCAGCATTATAGACAATTGCAGAAGCATCACTTTTTTTTTTGTGAACGCTTGACCGCCAGAAGTGGCCGTTGGCTGATGCTCAAAGACATGGTCCGTGCGCAGCGCGGTGATGCGTCGCGCCTGTCGCCTAACTTGGGAAGCTCCCAGCGCAGCACAATCGCAGCAGACAACAGACAGCTTCACCTCAGCGCCCACATCTTCCATCTAGCACGACAAGCGACACCCTCGATCCATCAGCATCTCCGACACACCGCCGCACTCCACCATGGACGCGCTGGTAGCGCAGTACAGCCGGCCGGCATACCAGAACGAGGGCTACAGCGAGGAAGACCAGCAACAGCTCTCACTCGACCTGCAACCGCAACTCTCGCTGAACTTCGCCCTGCCGCCCGTTGCCAACAATGCCGCCTGGCTGCGTGCCATGACCGATGATCACACCAATCCACAGTGCCCCATCAAGATCGCCCACGGAACAACGACACTCGCCTTCCGCTTCAAGGGAGGCATCATTGTCGCCACAGATTCGAGAGCAACAGCAGGCAACTGGATCGCCAGTCAGACTGTGAAGAAGGTCATCGAGATCAACCCCGTGCTGTTGGGAACCATGGCCGGAGGAGCTGCTGTGAGATTCGCCGTTGATACCGATTGAGACAGAGTGATCTGTTGCTAATACAAGCCGCACAACAGGACTGCCAATACTGGCTCGCATACCTCGGAATGCAATGTCGACTCCACGAGCTCCGCCACAAACGCCGCATCTCCGTCGCGGCCGCATCGAAAATCCTCGCCAACCTCGTCTACAGCTACAAAGGCATGGGTCTCAGCATGGGAACCATGTGCGCAGGCGTGACCCCCAGCGAAGGTCCTGCACTCTACTACATTGACAGTGACGGGACACGGTTAGCAGGGAACTTGTTCTGTGTGGGATCTGGTCAGACATTCGCCTACGGTGTGCTAGACGCGGAATACAAATACGATCTCGAAGATGAGGAGGCGTTGGAGCTGGGAAAGAGAAGTATTCTGGCCGCGACACACCGAGATGCGTTCTCTGGTGGTTTCATCAACCTGTACCATGTCAAGGAAGAGGGCTGGGTAAAGCACGGTTTCATGGACACGAACCCCATCTTCTGGAAGACGAAGTTAGAGCAGGGTGAGTTCTCTAACGTCACGGCGAATCTGGAGTAGACATGTGGAAGTGGGCAGGCATCGCTGGCACTGTGGGTGTGAGATGCGTACTTCTGTACTTATACTGGGCTTGTGACGATAGATTGCATTCGCCCGATATCAAGAGCATGACATGAACGGCAATACAGATCAAAACGTTTGTGATGGCATGAGCGTTTCTCAGTCAAGCACGCCTGGGGCATGCGCATCTCCGGACATTGTACAACGGTGCTGAAGACGTTTCTTTCAACACCTGCAAGCAGGGCGTGCCTCGAGCGCTGTAGAGCTCACTTCATGTATGTTGCGTTACGGAATGTGCACGCGTGCCTTGCATCGATCTGCGCAAATTCGTGAAGTCAGCTGCGAAAGGCTGATCTGTGCTAGAGTTAGACGCGCGCTGAGTGAACGTTGTCTAAGTTAGGGTGTGTCGGGTTGCAAAGCCTTGACGTGCTTGACTTGATTGTATGAGGCGCATTGGCCCTGATCCGCACGCAGCAAGCGCGTCATCGCACCAGCTTCCTCAAAACTGGTCGCATCTGTGCTCCGACACGCCTCCACCATCGATTCATGGAATAGCAACACGATGAGCAACTCCGGCTCTTCCGGCAGCTTCGAGCTGAACAGCATCGTGCGAGGCGCCCAGTTGACCGTTGTTGGCGCCAACAGAGCTCTGCAGAACCCAGGCTTGTTCACCAGCGAGCTCTACAAACAGGCTGCCTTGGCCGTGGTCGCGGGGTTGGCGATTCGGATACTCGTGGCCATACCCGTATGAACAACATTTTGGGGAGAGGAGGAGCAGCGCTGACAGTGCTCAGACGATTGGCATCCGCGTGCTTCTCCAATTTCTCGGCCTCTTCATCGACCTCTCCGATTCAACATGGGATGCAGATATCATCGAAGGCATTTCCTTCATCGAGAACTCCGTTCTGCAGATTCCCTTCTTCCTCATGACGTTTATCCGCCAGCTGAGCCCTGCGATGGACCACTTGTTCATGGAAAGTCTGCAATGGGTCGATCAGACGTACATTCAAAAGCACAAAACCGATGACCCGTCGCAGCTCAGGGCGATGTATTACCCGAACTTGAGGCTCTACAGCCAACAGGCCCCGTCAGCGCAGAAGAAAGAACCATACCAGGCGATCAAGGCATTCTGCCTGAGATTTGGCAAGAAGGCTGCCGTGTCATTGGGAGTATACTTACTGTCTCTCTTCCCTTACGTGGGAAGATTTGTGCTGCCAGCGGCGTCTTTCTACACTTTCAACAAGGCTGTAGGACTACCGCCCGCTCTGCTGATCTTTGGGAGTTCAATTTTCTTGCCGAAGCGGTACCTCGTGATGTTCTTGCAGAGTTACTTCTCCAGCAGAACGCTTATGCGCGAGTTGGTGCGATACCCTTGCTGTGACCCACTGCATTTTTTCTACTGACAGGCGCCCAGCTCGATCCATACTTCTCGCGAATCCGTTACACGCCCGAGCAGAAAAAGCAGTGGTTTCACGACCGAGAGGGTGTTCTCTTCGGCTTTGCCTTCGCCTTCGTCTCTTTCCTGAAAATTCCACTTCTAGGTGTCCTCATCTATGGCATCGCCGAGGCCTCGACAGCGTACCTTGTCACAAAGATTACCGAGCCACCTCCAGAGCCACAGCGAATTGAAGAGTTCAAAAAGGAGGACATCCACTGGAAGAACAAACATGAGTTTGTCAGCTTGCCGCTGGATGCAATCGACAAGCTCAACACGACGCTGAAGGAGAAGAGGCATAGTGTAACAGAACCTGAGATCAAAGCAGGGCGTCAGTTCTCGTGAAGAATGATTTGCTACATCGCGGACCCTAGACATCATCATAAGTGGAAATTCACGATACAACCACTGTCTCCAAGGTTGCGGTGCCGATTTCATGAGGACTAATTGTACACAGCGACAGCGCCTCATCAACAGAGATATGCTTCGAAGCCATACTTGCCATCAATATGAAGCAGCACATCTCAATAGGTTCGTTCCAATGGCGGTTCGGTTTTAGCGCTCGCCATGCGTTCATCGACCGGGTTTGGCAGCTAGTCAAGCTCGCAGCTCCATCAGCGCCCCGCAAACAAGAGCTCCCGATGACAGCACAATTGCCAACTGATGAATTGATCGCCCTATTAATGGAGCTCTTATCAGCCATCTTGTCAGGAAGCCCAGGCGCTGCCACGAACCAAGTGCGGCCGTGTTTCCGACAGACAGGCAGCTTATCTTGTGCTGTCCAATGCCGCGACCCCGCTCTGAATGTTGGCAACGAGGACAGTACAAATAGATAGTGTATTCATCGGTTGTACCGCTCCTCGCGAGTCCATCATCATCCTGTCCCCACTGTGATAAGCAGCTCTGTTTCGCAACTGAAATATAATCGAAACAAGTAGTTCAGAAACCTTAACAGTCGCAATGGGCAGGGAAGGCCTCCGATACGCAGCGAAAGTAGAGCTCGACAAAGAAGCGGGCACGCTACCTTATTTGCATGTAAGTCGACTAGAGGGACTGTCACCGTGACCGTAATGTCCACAGCTAATCCCGAGCTGTTGTAGAACCGTTGGCATCCCGACAGTACGTAAGCCGCAGATTCCCAACTTCACTTCACTCCACCTGACAACACCGCCCAGTCCCAACCATCGGCGACATCAAAGATGGAGAGACCGTCAAAATCGAATGCGTCGACTGGACGGGAGGACAGATCGGAAACAATGATTCGGCTGATGATATGCGAGATGTGGATCTGACCAAGATTCATTACTTGACTGGACCGTTTAATGTCGAGAATGCTGAGCCCGGAGATATTCTGGTGGTTGACATTCAGGACGTGCAGCCTTTGGAGCATCAGCCTTGGGGGTTCACTGGCGTCTTCGCGAAGGAGAATGGAGGTGTGAGTACACAACGATGCAACCATCGTTCCTCGAGTGGACATGGGGAAACAACACCATCTAACACGAAAAGCACAGGGCTTCCTCGATGAAATCTACCCCAAGCCCGCCAAAGCGATTTGGGATTTCGAAGGCATCTTTTGCTCCTCCAGGCACATTCCCGGCGTTCGCTTCGCTGGCCTCATTCATCCGGGAATCTTGGGCTGCGCTCCGTCCCAAGAGGTCCTCGAATTGTGGAATCAGCGTGAAGGCGAACTGATCTCTGCCTGCAGCCACATGAACCGCGATGTCGCCAAACCTCCCGAACCCATCAATGTGCATGCCGGCACCGCAGACGAGAAGATCAAAGAGAAAGTCGGAAGAGAGGGTGCCCGGACCATTCCGGGTAGACCTGAGCATGGAGGAAATTGTGATATCAAGAACCTGAGTCGAGGATCGAAGGTATATCTTCCTGTGCATGTCAAGGGAGCTAAGTTCTCCGTGGGAGATCTTCACTTCTCTGAGGGTGATGGGGAGATCAGTTTCTGCGGGTAAGAAAATAACTCTGGATCTCCAGAGCGTCATGAAGGATGACCGGGATGGCTAACAAACCCCTCAGCGCCATCGAAATGGCCGGTGTGATCACCATCAAATTCTCCGTCATGAAGAACGGCATGGAACGCCTCGGAACCAAGTCTCCAATCTATATCCCCGGCCCCGTCGAGCCCCAGTTCGGACCAGGCCGATACATCTACTTCGAAGGCTTCTCGGTCGACGAGCACGGCAAGCAGCATTACTTGGACGCCACGGTGGCATATCGTCAAACCTGTCTGCGAGTCATCGAATACCTGCGCAGGTACGGATACGATGACTACCAGATTTATTTATTGTTGTCGTGTGCTCCCGTGCAGGGACATATTGCTGGGATCGTGGACATCCCGAATGCGTGCACCACGCTTGGACTTCCGATCGACATCTTTGATTTCGATATCAGACCAGAGACGGAAGTCGTGAAGAGGGATATGGGGGCTTGTGCAAAGTGTAGCTCATGAGTAAAGGTAATGAGTTGTTACGTTGGGATGAGTTTTCTGTTTGCAGAATGCATTAGGCACGCAAGATGCGGAATATATCAAATCGATCGAGTTGTGATGCTCTCTTATTTCTGCATAACTTTCTCCAGACATTGACGTGCTTCCATTGCCTCATGCTTAGCCCATATTCGGATGGTGCCACAGCGATCTGTCAGAGACACGAATGAATACATCAGAAAGCACGTTGTTCTACGAAGAAAGAGATGCCTGTCTGCTCGTGACCTTGACCCCAGGCAAGATTAGATTCGTCTAAGAACATTATGAATCCTTAGTCATTGCCTCTTCCTGCCCAAAGAAGTAAAAAGGAACGTTGCCTCCTCCCAATGCACGGAAGAGGCACTACTGCGTAGCACAAAGCTGTCCAAGAAACGAGTACGTACCTTCGACAACCGAGAATTCAGGGCCGATGAGTAGCATCAGGTTGCTTCTGCTCACGTGCCCATGAGATTTGCTGTAACAGTCAGAAGTTTTCAGTCCAAAGAAATTCACAGCAGCATGCAAACTCCCCTTCCCTTCCCCCAGCGCAATACAGAGTGATCTGCAACTTTGGCTAGAAATATGCCGAAACGACATTCTCTCAAGTCGGACGCCGCGAGACGCGAATTGATCTCAAGTTTTTGACGATATGGGGCAACATTCCCTTTGGAACAGGAGTGCTTTCTCCCTGGCTCCTGCGTTCCGTTCGCTCGTATTGAACACGGCGTCAGGATTTACGTGGCGAAGGAGGATCCTGCTACAATCAGAAGCAGCCACAATCTCACGAAGTGCCGGACCGTTACAGGTGGAGTCATGCCGGCAAGGGAATCATCGGGTTGGAAAAGACTGCAGGTGACATGACGCATGACTTTACATATGTCTGTCACAATAATTTCACACTGCCCATTAACGGCTCAAAACGGCAGACGCGCAGCCTGATGATACGCAGGCACGCGAGCTGCCAAACCAATCCCCTTTGTACCTCAACCCCTTTCTGCGCTCCAGATCATTCTGACAATCTGCATACTTCGTCTGCTCGTGTTATGCTGCTTCGCTCCACGCGTCCTCAAACCTTTCTTTTTATCATAACACTATCGTGACCTTGGCTCTCGTTCGAGTCTGAATCGTTTCGTATATTATAGCGACTGTACTCCCGCGTGCTCCATCTGACAGACCCAAACACGCACGGGTGTCATCCATACAAGCTGTTACAACAACTCATCGTGGCATAGCCCAGCCATAGTGGAGCGGCTGTGCTGGTGCACTTTGAAATTACAGGTTCTCCGGCGCGAGAACCGATTGTCAAAAGAATACTGCAGCCCCTGGAGTCCTGAGAAGGAGAAGCTTCATGGACCTTAGCAAAGACTAAACCGCAGTTCAAGTGTTTGAGTTATCCAGTCTCCTCCGGATGAGCTCCTGTAGAATGAGTAATTCCTTGCGCTGTTCTGCGGAAAGCTCGACGGTCTGCTCGCTCGCCGGTGGCGACGGCGGCGCTACCGAAGGTGCAGACTTAGTCTTCTCGGCGTCCTCGGCAGCCATGATTTCTTCCACCACAGCGGAGGGGGCTTCAGCCTGTGAGCGAAGTGATTAGTCGCTGCTGACGTCATGCAGAAGGGTGCAGAGTGAAATGGTGGACACTTACAATCAAAGCACCTACGAGGTTCTGCACCTGATCTTCACCAAGCCCCAGATCTTTGTTCTCCTTTGCGAGTTGCGCAAGGTTGAGTGCGACTTGCTGCTCGTTGAAGGGCCGCTTCGCAAAATTGGCTTGTTGTAATGTGCTCAGCGTGGTCTCGGCAACATGCATTCTGCGCCGCTTGTAGGCGCGCTCGTCTCGAATCTCTTGCAAGCGTGTACTGTTCATGTGTCAGCTACCGACCTAATTCTTAGAAGATGTAAATCGTACTCCTTGACTTTGTCAATGAAATCAAGCTTGATGCCATGCGCGGGCAGCTTGTACACCATTGGCCCGTCATCGTGGTCGTAGAAATCGGAATCGGAGGCATCGGATTCGTCTTCAAGAACTTCAATGATGCCGTTGTTGCGGTGTCCACGAGTAAGTGCGGTCTCAGCGACTACCGGATTCTTCGGCTTTCGGACATGGATTCTGCGACGGTCGGAAGGTGGTAGATTACTCGCTCTGCGACGGTTCAGTGACGAGACATCGACCTTGCGCAGCTCCTGGTCGACATGCAGTGGGCACATCCAGTCGTGGACCTTCTTGCCATTCTGATTGAGCGCGGGAGGGTTGGCGAGAGGAGGATTCAGACAATCCAAATGCCAATGTTGGTGGCAGTGGTCACAGGTCACGATGGCACGCTTCGTGCCGGCAATCTGTTGGGAAGAGTGCCCACATTGATAGCACAGAACGAGGTTGCCTTTACTGTCGCGCAGCCTGTAGTAATCGGGCTGATCATCCGAGTACCCAGGTCGATTACTATGAGAATGATGTCAGCAGCAATCCTGAGACGAAAGATTTGAACAAGTGGACTGACCGTGTTGGCTTGCCACTCAAGGCATCGGCGAAAGCGCCATTACGATCTGCACTGACGCCCTCAAAATAGTTCTTGATGGGCTCGGGCAAGTCGAAGGTCTTGGGGTTGAATTTCTTGAGGCCGGCGAGCAGTGGCGCAAACAGGCCAATCGGGGCCTTCTTTTCTGGGGACTCGGCAGAGATCGGTTTTCTCGCAACGCAGATGTAGCAGTACCATGGCTCATCGAGTTCTTTTGCTTCCTCGCTGAGCGGAGGATCCAGACACGTGAAGTGGAACGACCGGTCGCACCCATCGCAGCAAAGGAGAAAACCGGAACCGCCACAGGCTGAACAGTAGTCGTTGTTCTCAGAACGCTGCGAATTTGGTGTCAGATTCAGCTTCTTGTCATATGCAGGAAGCATATAAAGTAGTGGAGTCGATGACGGGTGATGTTGAGGAAGATGCATGGAGTGTTTCGGTGATGTGCAGGAGAGAGTTGTGTGGAAGCGAGGGTAAAGGGTTTAGCGTATCGCCTTGCGCGTTGTCTTACCATTTCATTGTCATCATCCCCGATTGGGCTGTTTCTTCCTGCGCCACCAGCGCCAGAAATGCCACTATGGCCTGCCAACTGTCGCTTCTCTGGACTATTTGTGAATTGCTTGGTCAGTATCTCTGTTCATGCAATCGTGATTCGTTCGGTGCTGTTTGCAAGCCCCTCTCTGCTGAATTGAACGTGTTGACACGGACAAATATTGAGTACGCTCTTGCCTTCAGATGCATGGCCTTATTCGGTGCATGAGAAGTGAGAGCGGTATTTGGTGGGGGGCACATCCACTGGCAAAGCCGGGGAAAGAGACGATGGTGACTTACGATTGCTTGGTCTTTGCCCTCTTCCCTGCGAGCTTCGGTAGCGGCTTGTTAAATCGAGGTGTACTCTGCCTGGAGTTCACTGGTGACAGATCAGACAATGGAGAGTCAATGTCGATGGATACTGCTCGGCTTCCTCGCCCACTCGCACCGCGACTGCTGTGTAGCTCGAGTCTGAGCGATGGTGGCGCGAGACCCCCGTCCTTTCCGCGGTGCTTGCGCGACCGCGATTGGGACAGAGCAGGTCGGATGCTGCTTTCTTGATATTCGTAGTTGCGCTCTATGCCCTCACTGAATCTCTGCTTTTTGGCAGCCAAAGCACGGTCACGCTCATCTTCGAAGGCGTCTGCAGAAGAGCGTTTGATCGCATTGCTCGGGGCTGCCAGAGAGCCGCGCTCTGCAGCGTGATCCTTACCTTGAAGGCCGTTGGCTCTAGACGAAGGCCCAGCAAAGCTACTAGTCGGATGAGCTGGCGACGCGACTTCTTCCTCGGCGTCATCCTCGTTCGAGGTCAGCGACGTGAGCGACGAGTCACTACCAACGCTGCCCGAGCGCTTCCTCGGTGAGATTGACATCTTGCCGGTACCAGAACGACGCCGGTTCGGGTCTTTGATGGGCGACTTGACTTTGAGAGAGATTTTGGGCTTCATGGGTTCGAGAAATTCGGTAGAAGGCACAGCACGAGAAGCTTCGGGCGCTGCCGAAGAGTGTGCAGGCTGCAAAGTGAGGCTTTTGGCGGGTGAATATGCGGACACTCGAGCCTGCTGTGTTTCGGTCGGTTTTGCTGCGGCTTGCCGTGCCTTGTTCTTGGCATCCTTCAGCTTCCTTTTGGCAGCGCGAACATAGTCGTGGAATTCAGAAGCTTGAGCTTGCGTGGCGTTCTGTGTCAGAGTAGCTTCGAGCAGCGTGCGAAGATTCCTGTCTATTTGGCTTTGTTCGTAGATTTCGTTGACTGCGTCCGCGAGATCAGGCTTGCCAACCTCGATTGCACGTGCTTTGGCGGCCTCAACAATTCGCCTGAGCTTATCGACATCGTATTCATACTGTGGTACTCGAGACCTCGTCGCTGCAGCAGCCTTCTTTCTGATGGCACCAGCAGAAGGAGGCGCCGGGGCAGGAGTCGCAGACTCTGAAGGTTCACTCTTCCGCTTCACAGCTCGCGCTCGTGCAGAGCGCTCTTTCTTCTTGCCATGCTTGCCTGGCGCGTAGTCATCGTCCTTCTCGTCATCTACCACGAGCGGATGCACAGGCGCTGGCTCAGCAGGCTGAGGCGTGCTTGCTCCGGGTGCTGGTGTCCCTTCAGGAGTGCTCTGCACGTCTCCGCCCACAGCGGCAGAGCTTCGCCCCAACACAGATTTCCGTGGCCCTTCTCCTTTCACTCTCTGCTTGACTTTGGTGTTCGGCAACTCGCCTAGTGGTTGCATATGCTCAAGAACGCCATATGGGGCCGCGCCATGATCTTCGTACGAGGCCTTGGGCGCAGCGAGCGAGGGCTCTACCCAGCGGTCCATAAAGGTCTTCTCCTTCGCCTTGTCATGAAGCGCAGCCTTGCTTGAGCTGCCGCTGCCGCGTTGTGTGGCTAAGTTGCGCTCGACTTGGGGTGTAGCAGACGCTGTGCTGGGCATTGTTTTCGGATCGGATTGCTCGGCCACGGCGAGCGATTTGCACTCGTCACTGCAAGCATGTTAGCGACGTGATCTAGACTCGACGTGCGCACTCTGGGCTATTGAGTACCCTGGACGATGCGGCCGTTGCGCGGTGTTGCAAAACACACCCTTCGCGATTATGCGCGTGAATCTAGGAGTCGAAGTTCCGCATAACCAAGGAGTTGTAAAACTGGTCCGTGCGCCTCGCGCGTTCGTTTGACCACCGAACACAAGTCACGAAATACTTAACGTGCACAGATGATCAGTTGATCGTGGTCGGTCGAGGCAGGATTGCTATTCGGAATTTCGTGTAGTTGCGTGCGGTGACTGTCGGGATGGAAATGTTGATTTAATTACCAAACGCCGGGCAGGCTGAATCCAAAGCACCCTTGGGATGAGACATTACATCAGATGGACTGCGCATCATTCTAGTTATTGCCGGCTGTCGCGACTACTATGCAGCTGAGTCTGGTTTTCATTCATTTTCTGTACAGGCAGGCAGGATGACTACGTGTCTGCTATCTGATTTGCACTGTTTGGAGCGATGCTTCGCCGGCCCCTCGGTGGCGATTTGTCATCTCATCAAGTGCTCGGTGACTCGACCACCACTGCAGCGTCTGCCTAGTCTTCGACCGCATGCGGTTACGTCCATCAACACACATCCTCGATGGCGCATGGATGCTCACTCTTCATCATCGCTACTCTCCTCCTCCGACTCCTCTTCTTCCTCTTCGGCCTTTGGTGCAGCTGCCTTCTTGGCCTTCTTCTTCTTCTTGCTCTTTGGCTTCTTGGCTTTGGTACTGTTCTTGTTCAGGGGCAACTCCAAGATCTTGAGAACCTCCTCATCCGTGATCTTCTTGTCGGATTGCCATTGCGAGATATCTACCGCTGGCGGCGCCGACAGCTTCTGCACACCATTCTTGGTGATGGCTACACCCACGTCAGCAAGCGGCACTCGAGCAAACAAAAATTTCAGACGCCGAACAGTCCAGGCGCCACTGGTCTTACTCACCGACAGTCTCGAATAGACGACTCACTGGCTCGCCATCCGTAGAGCCCGCAGGCTCATATGCGCGAACAACACCGCCGCGGACACACTCAATGACGCCGACCTTGGCGTCTTTCTCACTGTCGAGTTGTCGCAAGCTGAAGGGGAAAGTACCGAATTTTTTCTGGATTTCCGACAGCGTTGCCCTCGAACTGGGTCGCTTGAGACCGTAGGTTGTAGCAGTCCTGCGGTGTAGCGTGGTTCTCTTTGGCAAGCTCTTTACCTTGCCGCTTCCGGTGCTCACACCAATTTCCAGGCCCCAGACTTCACCGACCTCCGCTAGACCTTCTCCTTTCACGCCTTCGCCCGGTGCCAGGATGATCTTTTTTTTACCCTCGATCTCGTTGCGCTCGAAAACCCAGCAGGTTGTGTTCTCCACCAGATTGCAATCATAGCTCTTGACGACCTTCTCGAGCAGTTGTGTGATTTTTGCCTGACTATACGGCTTCTGCGATTGTGCCTTCTTTTGCTCTTCCTCCGTACCTGTTGCGACCAGTCCGGGTGGAGCGACCAGACGAAGCAGAAGCTCGTTGGCGTAGTGAGTGGCCAGCGCAAGGTCGGCTTGCCGTCCAGACAGCGTTTTCTCGGAATCCCCCTTGGCCCGCACAAAGACTGTATCACAGACAATGGCACCGAAGCCGTCTATCTGAGCACCGAGCTGAATCTTGACCGGCTCGCCGACCTTCAGTGTCGTCTCGGCTTCCTCAGCATCCGAGACAAGAGGTGTGTATGGGGTGACATAGTCGCTCGGGGAAACGGTCACCGGGTGTGAGATGCCTTTTGCGATCTTCTTGCCCTTGTAGACCTTTGCGATCTCCTCGTCCAGAAGCTTGTCACCTCGTTGGCAGAGCTCCACCACTTTGGCACCTTCCGTGATCCATCCTGCAGCATGTCAGCGCAACGCTCTCGATGGAGCTGCCGGTAGCGCTGACCTGAGACAGCCTCGAGGACTTTCTGGCCGATCTGCGCAGCAGTCTTGTATTTGGTGAGGCTATGACTGGGTCAGTGGCTGTCCATTGGCTGAGTTGCATGCTCGATGCGCTCACGTGTCGGGATTGTTGAGTGAATAGTCTGCACCGTGCGTCAGTCATGAAGCGGCGAAATTGGTGTCGCGTGGTTGAGAGGTCGAGTACTACTCACCAACAGCAGCCGCTTCCGCCATTGTAAAGACCGTGCGTTGCGTGAGGTGGAGAGAAATTGGGATTTGCTACACGAAACGAAAGGGAGAAGAGCAGAGCAATATCAGCTTCGAAGTGGGAGTCAGTCGGTGCCCCGCCATGCGCAAGCCAAGAAACTTGAAATCCCCACGATGCATGCACGCGAGCAGCGACTAACTACTGTCCTATACTGTCCATTCGTGCACACTCCCCGCTGCGGACACGAACTGCAGCATGAGCAGTCAAGAGATGAACTGCTGATCGCTGGCACGGCGGGAAGAGGCTTGCTGCGTCGCCTGTGATTGACGGGGAGGCCCGGGAGTTGACTTTGCACGCCAGACGAGCATATGCGATGAGGAACACTGATGCACCGTTGCATGCTGCTGCGAAGGACACGCACGGGATGCACCGAGGCGTGCGCGCGTGTGCGTTGAGCGTCTGTGGTCTCAGGCAGCCCAGTGCGCAGCGTATGTGGGTAGGTACATAGTTAGCAATGCAATGCGCGATGGCCCGAGACCACGCGCTCCCATCTCATATCGAGCGAGACAATCCTCGGCCGTGTCGCAGAGCAAAAAGTCTCGATGCTCGTGGATTGTTCTCGACGGGGAAAAAAACCTATGGGCGCCCTCGCTCATGCGTCTGTTGCGTGTTCGCGGCTTGTCTGCGGGCCGCGTGAAACTCTCGCCCTGGCTCTTTCTGGTGACATGCTGTGACTTCATCTTGCCAGTGCGCGCCAGTGCCATGCCAACCTGGCGACATTGACGGCGCTGACGAGCTTTTGCGTGCTTCTTCTCTCCTTTGCGGCAAACCTGCTACTTCTTGCTCCTGCTGCTTGACTTTCCCTTCTGCGGGTCGTCGCCGGTTTTTCTTGTGTAACCACCGCTGGCCTGCGTGCTGCAGCCCGCCCGCGCGAATCGCCGTTTCAAGCATTCTTCACTTCACAACCAACTTGACCTGCAAGCGCCAGGCCCCCGCCAGCCAGGCAGCCACGCGTAAG
>ANSM01005799.1:0-11594 GCA_000347735.1 Cercospora canescens BHU | reverse complement strand
GAATCCTCCTCGCGGTGGCGCGCGGGGCCCGCCGATGGCAGTTCCTTGTCCTTTTGGTGGCATTGTGATGGGTTGGTGGATGGAAGGATGGGAATAGGTGGGTGATGGGTGTCTTGCGAGGAGTGTTGCTCGTGACGTCTGAGCCTTTCACGAGAGGAAAGTCTTGGCGGGTTCACGAGATGGTCACTCCCGAAGCTCCGCACACAATCCAACACGAGCACAATTCGATGCACGTGGAGAGCTCTCTTGTGCCTCCGACTTTCGCGACTGCATCACGCTAAATGCCGTCTTCACGAGGGTGATGCTTTATGCGAGGCTTCGCGGACGTCGAGACCTGGCGAGATTGCTTGGAGCGCTGAGCATGCGTTGAGCAATGAGCATCCTTTTTGCGGGACGGCGGCTCGCCTGGTATTGCCAGAATACCAAATGACTGCGGACTAGAGTTCACCTGAGAGTCATACGCTGATGCTGATTACTACTACACCGCCGCTTGAAGAGACTTGAGCGGTGAGCTGGGATCGGCTGTGCGACACGACTGTGGTACTGTACAAGAGAGACGCCAGGCATGAGACGCTCCTCTTCACGACTGCCTACAGGCGATGATGCTCCTTTAGACAGGGATGCTAGGAAGATATCCTCTCAAGGCTGATGTTCTGGACTTCGCAGACCGCCTGCAAACCTACAGCCACTGGCAATCTTCCAGAATGCTACGCGCAAGGACAAAATGGCCTTAACGTCAGCCCATCAATCTTTCCGACAGCGAACGATACTGGCATGTGCTAAGGCCAGGGGTGTTTGCTTGCAATTCGTCTTGGAGCTATGCGGCTCAAGCGCCTCACATGCAGCAAGCAACGATCTTGCATGTTCAGCAAGATGCATTGTTCCGGAAAATCTCTTCTTCGCTCACCGCCAGTGACTCCAAGACTTGAGTGTGCTCTAGATCCATACTGCCACATCACAACCATCGAGTCATGCGATGAAAGCAGGCTGGAATGCACCTGAGTGTCCTTACACGCCAAAACCATTTCTACATCGATAGCGGGCTGTCTGTGCGATGTACAACTTCATCAGATGGCGTAAGCTAACGGCAGGCAGGCGTGGCCAGGCTGAAGAAGAAATGAGGGCCGCCGGGCGGGCGTGCCGGGCGCAAAAGCAAGTGTGAAGATACCAGCTTGTGGCATACTGTGAAGGACATCGGCGACGACGACAACTATGCACAAGCTATTCGCATGCGCAACACTGTCTAGACTGTCGCGTGCAACAGACTACCGAGACACTGAAGACGACAACCCTGATACACTCAAACCCTGGATCGCCGTCGCCATGTTCTATGTGCGCCACGTGTCGACCAGACTTTGTGACGCTCGTGGACGGAAGTTCTCAAGGCCAAAGCAGACTTTCGACCGTGTGAAACTCTACTGTCAGGCTGACCGGATGTCACGCAAGCCAACTGTGCTCGTGGCGACGGCCCAACTTGACGGGAAAATCGCGACTGTGTTCTTGGAGGAATTCACCGTCTGCCGCGAACCTACAGTAACGCTGAAAGTTCGAATACGATATGCGTTGTAGTGGAGCGATATTGAAATCCTGCAGCTCGCACGGCAGCTAAGCCTGTTTGCCCTGGGCATCTGCGATGACTTGCATGGGTCGGGATGACCCTTTTGGCTACATCTCTCCTCGCGACGCTCGCGTAACATTTCAGCTTCAAGCATCTCGCCATTTTTGTAATCAAAATTCCTGCACAGTGCGGTGTCACGTCCGTCGCGAAGCAAGACTGACCCTCGAGAGAGGTCTCGACTTCGCGTGCGCATGCTGAGCCGAGACATGCAGCGGCGCGCTCGCTTGTTGACCGAGCCCGTCCCAAAGAAATGGTTCTTCCGGTCCCTTGAGCAGTTCAGACTGACAATGCGTGGACAGTGGTTCCAGTATCTTCCGATAGTCGAGTCATGGCGACTGTCTTAGATTGGTGTGGTTTTTCCACGAGGTCGGGACCATTCTTCTCGACCCTTCTGCCTGTGACGGGCGTCTGCACCGCATCGTCATCCATGCGCCAACAGAATTTCTCCCGCTCTTCATGCACGACGGCCAAGGGTGTTGAGCTGGGCCTGTGACAATTGTGGACATCGCATCAGGCACGGCAGCTCCTTCACTGGCCTGGCCTCGCACGAGCGCACATCAGCCACACGAATAGATCACTTTCCACATTCGGTGGCCACAGGAGGTAGGGGCCGAAATACTGCAAGCGATCGCGGCACCGATGGTTATCATGCCGTTGCGAACGAGCTAGTGCCGCATTTGGTCAGTCCTGTTAAGCTCCAACGCTCGAAACGGACTTCACGTGCCTCCATGCGAAAGCAATGTCGGCTAACGCATGAGCTAGTGGTTAGACTTCGACCGCACGACCGTTTGGGAACTTTCATTGACAGGTGGCCATGCCCCACATCATTCCTCGACTGCAACGATGGATGCTGTTACGAGAAGGTGTGCACACCCAATTTACCAACGGTCGGAACGGGGTTTGTTCTTCCATTCTGTTGTGTGCAATAGTGAATCGGCTTCCTCACTGCTTGCCAGATCTAGTATAGAGCTGGAGCCAAGCTTCCATATTGAGCGTGGCATCTCGGCATCCCAAGATCTCAACACGGCGCCTCGTTCGCTTCGCCGGCCGCTGTGGCATCGACTATACCTGAACAAGTACTGCTGTCAGCTGGCCAATGTGCTTGGAGACCACGCCACAAGCCGCCAGCCTCGCAGTGCCTGGCGTCGGGAACTCGTCAGCGCACACGGCGAAGGCTGCAGAACAAGAAGTTTATCGGCTCTCACGATGGAGCGTCTCGACTGTTCTCGGGGTGAGCGCTCGTATCTATAATAATATGGGCACTCTTGGCCGTCTGATAGTAGGTAGCTTTGCTCGCTCTCTCTGCAACTTCCCTAATTCTATTTCTTTCTCACTGTTGCGCCTCGGCGAAGATCATCTTGTTCCGCGTGGCTCCAGGTCACAATAGACAAGATGCCTCGCCAGGGTTTCATTCTCGCGACAGTCGTCTCCTGTGTGACGGGCTCAGTGACCGCCAATGCTCTGCTTAGCCGACAGAACCAACTCTCACCTGCCGCCAATGCATCTCTCCCCGATAATTGGAGCTATATTGGTTGTTACAGGTGAGCGCCTCGCTTCTCGAGATCTGATTGCTGGAAACTGATTCCCGCCCAGTGATGGCAACCCAAGAGTGCTCAACGGCCATGGGTATGCGAACGCAACTGGCATGACTGGGGCGATGTGCACGGCCTACTGCAACAGATTGAAGTTCGTTTATGGAGCCACGGAATACAGCGATGAATGCTATTGGTAAGTCGCAATTGTTCATGACGTTGAATACCCTACTGACAGGCGTGCAGCGGGAACTACATCGCCACCTCCTCAACATTGCAGAATGATACCCAATGTGCAATGAGTTGTGCAGGCAACTCATCCGAAGTCTGCGGAGGTACGGTTTATTCCTCGACACAGATCTGGCTTGTCCAATGCTGACCCTAGACCAGGTCCCAATCTTCTTACAGTCTACTATGCGAACAGAGCTGCCCCTGCTGGGCCCTCCATAAATCCAGGTCCCCCGGGGTGGAAGTCAGGCGGCTGTTGGACAGATAGCAATACGCGAACCTTGAAAAATCAGGTGGACACTCCTGGAGGCACTGGTGAAGCCACTGTGGCCTTGTGCACGTCAGCTTGTGCAAATGGAGGGTACTCCTTGGCTGGTGTTGGTACGTTCATGGACAGCGTCAATAACGTCTGAGATCACTTCACTGACTATGCTGCAGAATATGCAGGAGAATGGTTAGTCCCATTACAAGGACTCGTTTTGCACTTGGTATAGACGCCGGGAACACTGCTAACTGGTGCACAGTTATTGTGACAACTACGTCGCCAAGACTGGAGTCAAGGCTGATGACACGGATTGCAACATGCCTTGCAACGGCAACTCGTCTGAGTTCTGCGGAGCAGGTAGGATGAGCTTGATGCGACTGACGCAAAACGACAAGCTGACACCGACATTTCAGGCAACCGACTCAATCTCTACTCCTCCGGTAACACCGCCCCTTCGGTAAAGCCAGTCTCCAAGGTTCCTCCTAAGCCGGCAAACTGGATCAATCGTGGCTGTATCGTTGACAATGTTGCGTCGCGGACTTTGCCATATGGTGCGCAGGTTGCAGGAGGCGGCCAGAACATGACGAACAACAATTGCGTTGCAGCTTGTCAACAGGCTGGATATACGGTTGCGGGTACGGAGTACTCGGGCGAAGTGAGTGTCGTTCCGACTGAAATATATGTCAGAGCTAACGTCGCCTTAGTGCTTTTGTGGCAACAGCCTGGCAAATGCGCAACAAGCGACTGACGGTCGCTGCAATATGCCTTGCAATGGCAATAGCGGTGACACCTGTGGCGGTCCAGACGGACTTTCTGTCCTTCAGTTCAACGGATGGACTGCTCAAGGCTGCTATACCGACAATACTCAACGCCGAACTCTTCGATACGGCCAGGCTGTCCCTGGTGGCGGCCAGAACATGAGTATTGAAGCCTGCACAAGTACTTGTCAAAGACTGAAGTATAACTTCGCTGGTGTGGAGTATGCTGGAGAGGTGAGTTTCCTGTCCTCATGTGTAATGATTCAAAGATTGACATTGTACAGTGCTACTGCGACAACCAGATCTCCAATGGTGGTGGGCCTGCCCCAGACGGCGATGCTCAATGTAACATGGCCTGCAGCGGAAACCCAGACCAGATCTGTGGCGGACCTGATCGTCTCAATCTCTTCTCTTTCAACGGCACGAGTGTTCCAACGACCACAAGCAGCGCTACTACGGCCACTGGCACATCAGGTGGAAGCACGGCAACAACAGCAACCCAGACCACACCCTCAGCGAAGCCAAGCAGCGGTGTCAACGAGACCGCCATCCTTCCTTTCAAGTATGCAGGATGCTACACTGACACCAACGCTACTGGCCGGTCTCTGGCTAACCGCCAGACCGACGACCCAAACATGACTCTAGAGTCCTGCATCTCAGTGTGCTCCCAGAAGGGCTACACAATTGCAGGCATGCAGTTTGCACGGGAATGCTACTGCGACTACTTCCTCCGCAACAGCCCAGTTCTCGTGAATGACAATGAATGCAACATGCCGTGTGTCGGCAACGAGCTTGAAAATTGCGGTGCTGGCGGTCGCAACTCGGTCTACACCAATGGAACGATCGCAGACTACATCCCGCCCTCTTTCGTTCCGGATTCTCAATTGCCTACCAACTGGACCTACACTGGATGCCTTGCGGACAATGTCAACAACCAGCGTTCGCTGCCTTACTTCATGGAGTTTAACAACGATAACTCGAACACAAAGTGCATCGATACTTGCAAAAAGTTCGGCTTCACTGTGGCAGCCACGGAATATTCCGTGCAGGTAAGTAGATGCTCTTTCGCTATGATGCGTACAGATCGCTGACAGTTTGAAGTGCTATTGCGGCGACACGCAGAATTACATCGATGCCGGCGTTCAGTTCATTGCTAACTCCTCCTGCAATATGCGCTGCAGCAACGACACTGCCGGTGCGAACGGTGGCGAGATCTGTGGTGGCCAGAATGCCCTCTCGGTCTACACATGGAAGACACCTTTCGATCAATGGAGCTTCGCCTCTGGAAGTGCAGCTGGCCGCTTCGAGAACGCAATGCAGGGACCAATCGTTCCGCTCATCACTGCACCGGCCAGAAACGGCAAGGTCATGTTCATTGAGAAGTTCGGCACCAGTTTAGTTGGTGGCAGTACCGGAGCGTACGAGCTTGACGTTACTACCGGCTCCTTCCGCACTCTGCACGTCAAGACCGACGTCTTTTGCGCTGCGTCCCTCACACTTCCAGATCGTGCTGGACGCCAGCTCAACATTGGTGGCTGGTCTCTTCCATCTACTAAGGGTGTTCGTCTCTATACTCCAAATGGCAGCCCCGGAAACGCCAGCACCAACGACTGGCAGGAAGATGTGAACAGCCTTGCTCTTCTCGAAGGACGATGGTACCCATCAGCCATGATCTTGGCCAACGGATCCGTATTGATCGCAGGAGGAGAAGAGGGATCCAATGGAGCCCCAGTGCCCAGCCTCGAGATTTTGCCTCAGACTGGCAACTTGGTCGACGCTCCATATCTCGAGCGCACCGACCCTGACAATCTGTATCCGTTCCTAATTGTCCTGCCTTCTGGGAACATCTTCATCGGATACTACAACGAGGCACTGCTTTTGGATCCAGTTTCACTGCAACCTGTGAGACAGCTGCCAAATATGCCCGGCTCTGTCGACCGCCCAGATTCAGGCCGCACATACCCATTCGAGGGAACAGCTGTTGTTCTCCCTCAAGTCGCTCCTTATGACGACCCTCTGGAGATTCTCATCTGTGGTGGCAGCAACCCCGGAGTCGCAATCGCGCTTGACAACTGCATCACCATAGAACCTGACAATCCGGCCTCCAACTGGACCATCGAGCGTATGCCTAGCAAGCGTGTCATGACTTACATGGCAGCACTTCCTGACGGAACTTACTGGATCACTGGTGGAGCTCACCAAGGTGTTGCCGGTTTCGGTCTTGCGACGGATCCTAACCTCAGCTCCGTCCTCTACGATCCAAGCAAGCCCAAGGGAAAACGTATGACCGTCATGGCCAACACCACAATTGCTCGTCTTTATCACTCGGAGGCTACTCTTCTCGACGACGGCCGCGTCATGGTCTCTGGCTCAGACCCACAAGACACCAGATTCCCCGAAGAATACCAAATCGAATACTACTATCCACCATACCTCACCAGCGGCGCTCCTCGCCCATCATTCACCGTCCAAGACCTAGACTGGGCGTACGGTTCTACCCACACTCTCTCTGTCTCTTCGTCCGGCTCTGGCGGCAACATGCGTGTAACAGCCATGGGCGCCGTCGCCAGCACGCACGGAAACAGCATGGGACAACGAACATATTTCCTCCAAGCTTCCTGCTCCGGTGGTTCGTGCACTATTACTGCACCCCCGAACGCCAACATCTGCCCACCAGGCTGGTTCCAGATCTTCTTGCTCGATGGTAACAACACTCCCAGCACAGCCAAATGGGTCCGCATCGGTGGCGATCCTTCGCAGCTCGGCAACTGGCCTTCAGGAAACCAGTTCACTCGACCTGGCATGGGCGCGCCTGATAGGCTCTTCTAAGTGACGGCTTTGTTTGATGGAATAGATACTACTTTTTCTGTGATGAACTTTATGACGGCGGTTGAGCATAGCGTTTTTGGATGATTTTTGGAGAGGACAGATTTGCAAGTTAGAGACACCCCCAGTAGCGAGACACGCGAAAGAAGTATTCTTATTGTCTTTTCCATTGCCCCATTCGACGCTCGACCACTTTCATTGCGTATTGACGGTCGGTGGCAAGGCATTGCGTGGTGCCCTAACACTATAGTATGTGGCACGTGAATCAGTGTTCAATTTCGAATACTGTCTTTCCATCGTGAAGACATACAGCCTTTTACTATAAGTATTCCCACGACCTCAAGCCCAACGCTCTAATCCATTGATCAATCCACCAACTCGAGTTCTTCTACCTCCAGCTAACGACAGCATCACCACACACGCAGACATGGAAGTCTCCCCAGTCATCCCGTCGCCATTCCTCGACCCACCCAACCTGATGACCACCCCAATCGAAACACAAACCCTTTCAAGCAACCCTCGTCCGCCCACTCGTCCCAGGCCCAGCGGCCCCACTCCAGTCCAACCCCGCCCTGCAGGAACCCAATACCAGACAACGTTTTTCGCCCCTCCACACAACCCGCGTCCACCATACGCCCCCAAACCCATCCCACCTCACCCTCCTCCCAAGCCCATCGAGAAACCCTCCGAGAAGTTCTTGGAAACGTTTTCTGGGAATCCTCGTCCTGATCCTACGCATCCTCGACCTCCTCCGGGAGAAATCTGCGAGGTTTGGACGTCTTGCAGTCCGAGACCGGGTTTGGATACTCAGCTTGATACTGCGGTTCCTGTGCTTCCGGGGATGGTGTGCTACTAACAGCCTCTTTGGCTGTCATGAGGTGAGGTAGAATAGTGTGATTTTCGAGCAGCAGTGAGAAATGAATTGTTCGTATAGGAGATGACAGGGAGGGTTTAGTAGTCGCATGTAATGTAACATTCTGAAAGTGTAGTCTGATCAATCCTTCAATCCCGTATCATAACTGAAGCTGATTTGAAAAGCCCTCCGACACAAACGGAATTCCTCCCTCTCATCCCCCGTGATCTCTTCTCACCCGTGTTGGTTTTCTATCGCAAAAGTCCGCCAGCACATATTTTCCCTCCATAGTGGTGACACAGCCAAACAAAATGCGCGCTAGCCCAGTTATGCAAAACTTTCCATTTTGGACTTGTGGAGTTGATCATCAGAACACGACACCAAATCCCCCCTCCCAACCTTACCGCCAAACCGTCGGAATCCGCGTACTACAAGCATACGAAGTGCACGCCGGAAAGCCCCCTGATTCCCATCAGCGAACAAATCCCAGATCTGAGAATGAGAAGCAAGAGAAGCACAAGCTTACCATTCTGATCGGCGCATTCTTTCGAATTCTTCTGCGCTGCTGGAAGGGAAATGTTTTGCTGCATTCCCGTGAATACCTCCTCTGCAATCTTCTCGCAACATTCGACTTTCTCCTGCTCCGTCTCCGTCTCTCGTCGAGTCCGAGTCCGATCCCGCTGCCGTTCGAGCGCTCGGAAGCTCTGTCGCAATTGGTAGATTTCTTCTTGATGGGGGAGCATGATGGTGGTGTGTTACTTTTTTTTTCTGTGGATGGGATGAGGGTGCTGTGTTCGAAGAGAAGGAGAAGAGGAGGTATGAGATTTTCTTTTTGGCAAGTAGAGGGAAGAGTTGGGTTTTGTCACTTTCTCGTCAGTCACTGATTTTCTTGTTGCGACGTGGTGGAACGTTCGACCGTCTGTGAGAGCGTGACGATGATGATGATCACGATTATTAGGGGAGTGGAATGGCCATGGCGTGTCAGCATGGTGGAGTCGTGCTTGATTCGCGGATGCATCGTGGTACGGGTTCGAAGCTACCTGGCGAGAGGGTCCTCTGGTCAGCTTCATGTCGTGTCACCTCGGCTTCCCGCCATCCAAATTGCCGTTCAGCGTTGTGCAGCAGCTGCATTAGAAGGTAGGTGCTGTCGATCCTGAGATGCTCGTCAGTGCAGTGAATGATCCAAAAGGAAGAAGATCCGAAAAAGTGAAGTCCAACTTTGGTGGCCGACGTCTCTCATTCTCAAGTACCTACGCACTACCAAACTATCATCCAACATTCCCCTCCAACAAGACACATTCTCCAAGCCAGCGTCGTGCCAATCTTGATTGTTTTTGCTGCGATTCCGCTCAGACCTGCCTCGAAAGACAAGCCCAGCAGAAATCGCCTTCGTCGTCGAGCTCGACTGGCGAGCCACGCGACGGAATTGGTCCATTCTATGGATTAAGAAGTGAAAAGTATCCGTACCAAGCACAATACCAGAAAGGAAATATGCCGAAGGCAGTCGCCCGACCTGGGTCCGCTTCTTTCTGTGATGATGCATCAAGCAAAACAACCAAAAAATAGCAGTCCAAGATCTTCGCAACTGACAAAAGAAAGAGCGAAAGCTGTTTCTGCTGCCGCGGCGGCAGAGCATGTCCAGTCTTGATCTCCTCGCCTCAGAGACGAGTTCAGTCCAACTCCGGACAAATTCCCGCAAGAAGCATTGCCTTAAGGATGTGCATTAGTCATATTTCGTGAAGCGAAGCCATTTCTGCGCCGTGAGGTGAGAGTTGACGCCTGCTCTTCCAAAGCTAGCCTAACGCCATTCCAATGAGCGAGGTGTGTCGAACAGGCAGTCTCCTTGTTTTATGGGGTTTTATTCAGAGTTGAGTGTTTTCGTTTCGGTGCGCAGAGCTGCATCGAGCTCTTCGCGGCATGCATAGAAGTCACTTGTTGATCTCGGGAGAGCGGGCGTTGCTGTTGAGCACGATGAGAGTCAGTACGGGGCCCTTCAGAAGCCGCAGTCGAAGAGAAGCAAGAGTGCAACAACAGCAACAACCACGCCCGCCCGGCACAAACAGAACTACGAACAAACGGAAGATGGTCAGCACGCCACACAACGAGAAGGAGATACTAACCCCGCGTCCACAAGGTCATCAATGTGATTCACTGTTCAAAGTCAGTAAAGCATGTCCTGCATTGGTCGGGAAGGGAGCTGCTCACCCATGGCCACGAACAGATCGAAGAACCTGTGGAAAGTCAGCACTGGGCGTTGGAGATGGAGTGGAGATGCGTTGCTACTCACATCTGGCTGCCGCCGGCCTCCATTTCCATCTGCATTGTGCCGCTGCGCTTGAACGTCTTGCGGCTGCGGATGATGAGGGCGAGGTAGTGAGCACGGAGACGCGAGTCGCTGGGAGGCGTGTTCGCATATGCGAATCGTGCACTGCGCAGGATCGTCGCCACATCGATACCAGACTGCAGGCCTTGCTTTCGAAGAGCAAGGCGCTGCAATTCTGGCAGACCTAGCTTCAGCGCAGTGCAGTAGACGACTGTGTCCCGCAGGATGTAGTCTTCCACGCTGTGATGATATATTGAAGCGCACTCGTTCAGGCTCCAGGGTTTTTTGGGGTCGGGATTGTCCATGCGGGGAGACACGGACGCTGCGGCGTTTAGCAGGTCTTCATGGTCCTCGAGCGACCATGTATTCCTCTTCCGATCATGGATCAGTCGGGGATAGTAGTCGCCCTTGTACAGATATTCGAGGACGGCGGAGAAGACCTCGGGCTCCTCGTCGGGGAGTGCGATACGTCGCTGGCCAGGGGATTCGAAGAACTGCGCGCGACACGCCTCGGCGAACCAAGGCGAGCGCGAGAGCACATCTTCGTGCGCGGCAAACAAACGCTGGTCCTTGCCCACGGCTATCGTGATGATGGCCGAGTTGAGCTTGGGCGAGGCCATGGAGCCTATCGAAGGCGAAGTGTCGGGACTCGCAGCGCTGTTGATCTTGTCGCGCAACCTCTGCTTGACGTCGTCGTTGAAGGAACGCTTGGATATCTTCCTCGCCTTGCCCGTGCGCTGCTCCTTGGAGACGAAGGATCTCTTGAAGCCGAACATGATGGGCGGCGCGTGGTCGATGGAGCGTGCACTTGTGTCTTGGCTTTCCCCAAACGAGCGATGGATGTCGGATTTGATGAGGATAATGAGCGTTTCGTGTAGGGTGAGGGAGGGAGGTTAAAGGATCGACGCGCGGTGCATGTGGACAAGGCGCGTTCAGCGAAGTACGCGGCCCTGCTGTCGTTGTCTGCAGCGGTGACGAAGACAGCGAGAGATGGGCGACGCGGGGCACATATATACTCGCCTCGCGTAGGCGGCAGGGCGGCGTAGTGCGTGCATCAACCCTGCGGGAAACACCTGTTCACGTGCTCGGCCGGGGGTCAAACCGGAAAGTGAGGGACCAGCGCAGCACACATCGTCGTCGTCGTCGTCGTTGTGGCCGTCGTGCCTGGCGACCCGTCGTTGGGCAATGCGC
>ANSM01005790.1:0-18587 GCA_000347735.1 Cercospora canescens BHU | reverse complement strand
CAGCCAACCCCAACGCCACTCGCCTGGTGGCCGCGGATCCAGCGTCGTTCGGCTCGGGACAATATGACAATCTCCCCACCGACGATGCGAAGAGCCCGGACGAGCGCAAGATCCGCCACTACACGGTCAATTTCGGTCCCCAGCATCCTGCTGCTCACGGAGTGCTGAGATTGATTCTCGAGCTCAATGGAGAGGAGATCATTCGTGCAGACCCGCATGTCGGGCTGCTACATCGTGGCACGGAGAAGCTGATCGAGTACAAGACATATCTGCAAGCTCTTCCATATTTTGACCGTCTGGACTACGTCTCCATGATGACCAACGAGCAATGCTTTTCGCTGGCCGTGGAGAAGCTCCTCAACATTGAAATCCCGGAACGTGCGAAGTGGATACGAACCCTGTTTGCTGAGATCACCCGTATCTTGAACCACCTGATGTCCGTGCTTTCACACGCTATGGATGTTGGTGCTTTGACGCCTTTCTTGTGGGGGTTCGAGGAGCGCGAGAAGCTTATGGTGAGGCGTGGTATGGGCGTATGTGCAGTAGTGGTGAGCTGACCATGGGCAGGAATTCTACGAACGTGTCTCTGGTGCTCGTCTACACGCTGCTTATGTCCGACCTGGTGGTGTTTCGCAGGATCTGCCAGTCGGTCTTCTTGACGATATCTACCAATGGGCCACACAATTCGGCGACCGTATTGACGAGACCGAGGAGATGTTGACAGACAATCGTATTTGGATCGGCCGGACCAAGGGTGTTGGCGCCGTCAACGCCAAAGATGCCCTTGAAATGTCCTTCTCCGGCGTCATGCTTCGTGGATCTGGTGTGCCGTGGGATGTCCGGAAGTCGCAGCCATACGACGCATACGATCAAGTAGATTTCGACGTCCCAGTTGGTGTGAACGGAGACTGCTACGATCGATACCTGTGCCGCATGGAGGAGTTCCGACAGTCACTTCGCATTATTCACCAATGTTTGAACAAGATGCCAGCCGGTCCGATCAAGGTCGAAGACTACAAGATCGCACCGCCACCGCGTGCGGCCATGAAAGAGAACATGGAGGCACTCATCCATCACTTCCTGCTTTACAGCAAAGGTTACACCGTGCCTCCTGGAGAGACATATTCCGCCATTGAAGCTCCAAAGGGCGAGATGGGTGTGTATGTTGTAAGCGACGGAAGCGAGCGACCATACCGATGCAAGATTCGCGCCCCTGGGTTCGCACACTTGGCATGCTTTGACCAAGTCAGCAGAGGGCACTTGCTCGCCGATGCTGTAGCCATTATCGGTACAATGGATCTTGTGTTCGGTGAAGTGGATAGGTAGTCGACGGGGTGCGAGGAAAGACGACAGCGTCACGGGTGTGTACATATGTCATAACATACCAGGCGTTTTGTAGCGCTGCGCGCGCTGGCGATGTTCTGTTTGACGCTGTTGTAGAGATTACATGAAGACAAAAAGATTTCACTTTGTGCAAAAGGTCTTGGGTGCACGTCGACTTTCTCACACGTGTTACTGGCTCAAGATCAAAATTCGGCCCAAGAGCTTACTTACTCGGAAGCCGACGCAACTTGATGGGATGGAAACTATACGATAGGTGAACGGAGAGCCGAAGAGCAACAGGATACACATTTCTGAGATGAATCATTGTTCGGTTATCCGTTCTCTATGGTATCATGGACGCCAATGTCTTACACAACAGTGCTTTGATGGCAGTGTGACATGCTCAAACGCCAGAACGCCAAACACCTTTTAGGTCCCTTCATGCGCCGTGAAAACCGTACAGTTCGGAATGCATAGCGTAAGTGAATTAACGGGACCGCGTGCTGCCCATACCACGCTTGCCAACCAATAGCCATTTGCTCTTGCTGGCAGTTTGGTGGCGATCGGCTTCACCTTGTCTTGCCATACGGTTCATCTTCTTTTGACCCAGCTTAGCCATGCGCTCTGCATTCGTCCTTGACGTCTCATTTGTGACGCCGTCCTCTCTCCTGTTCACTCTGCTCTGGCTTCGGACTCTGGCAACTGACAAGCTGCGAGCCAGCCGTTGTCGAGGTGTCTCGTCGAGTTCCATGGCATCATCACCACCAGCCATCGAAGCATCGTCTGTGCCTGCTCGGCTCCGGCCGCGAGGTCTGGAAGCTGCACGAGCACGTTCTTGAATGGCCGAGGTATCATATCCAGCATTTTGCAAAGCAGCGTCCATCTTCTCCATGTCCACTGCTTTCTTTGATCGGGGGATCACAGCTCTGTTCTTCAAACTCTTGCGCATTTTATTCTCATTGCGGATCAACTGTCTCTTCTCTCGGATGAGTTCCGCTTTGAACGCGATGTCCGCCTCCTCGGCATCCTCAATTTCTTCGTCCTCATCGTATACGCCATCAGCCTCTCGTGCTTCCTCCTCTTCCTCCAAGGCTTTGAGCTTCTCCTCAATGTCCGGGTCGAAGTAATCGTACACGTTCTTGCCGTTGAGGACTTCTGGAATCCTGTCATTCTTCCACTCGTCATCTTCCAAGAGGTATTGATCTCTCAGGTTGATGTTGAAAACCCCGGCGCCTCCATTCTCTTCTTCGATCTCGCGCATTAATTTCTTCCTGTTCGGGTCATCCTTATCATACTTGATTTTGCGGAGAGCAGCTTCTGGGATTGAAGGCTCCCACTTTACGCCTCCAAGCGGCTGCGCAACATGGATGCGCTTCAGCACATCTCCCATGCGGCCTGTTATCTCGCCTGCAGTGTTTGTGCCAGCTTGCAACTTTTGCGCGTTGCGCTCCGCGAGCAGTCGGTCACAAGCAGCATTTCGTACATTCATGAGACCTTCGGTCGTGGTGCATGAAAGTTGCAGGATCTCCACATTCGCGGATTTCGCAAGATTTCGCAACTTTTCCTGGGTGTCCGCATCCAGATCCTCCGGCCTCATCACGTCAATCTTGTTGATCACGATGAATACAAGCTTGTTTGCGAACAGAGGCTTAATACTCTCGAACAGAGCAATTTGCGCATGCACGCTGTAACCACACTGCTCGCTCAGGTCCATGAAGTACATGATCGCGCTTCTCAAATGAGCAATCGCTGTAATACTCTGCATTTCGATCGTATTCATCTCTTCAAGCGGATGATCCAGAATACCGGGGGTGTCAATTGCCTGAAAACGCAGCATCTTGTAGTCGAAATGTCCCACAAACAAGCTTTTCGTTGTGAAAGCGTAGGGCTGCACATCAACATCTGCACGAGAGATGTTCTTGAGGAAACTCGACTTGCCGACGTTGGGATAGCCGCAAATGAGCAGTGTGCGTGTGTTGGGGTCAATGCTGGGCAGACGACCAAGATGCTGTCGCACCTGCTCAAGATACACCAACGGATCCTTCAGCCTCTTGCAAATCGTGGCCATACGACCCAAGGCCGCACGCTTGAGCTGTTTGCATTGGTACAACGATTGTCCATACTTGAGCAGACGAACATAGTCCCTCGACACCGTCTCGATCAAGCCCTTTGCCGTGTTCAATTGGCCCAGCGCAATCCGGAAGTGGTCTGCATCGTACAGAGTATTGAGGAGATCTTTGTGGAAAGGGTGGATGTCTGCTAGGCGCGGGAAGCCGTCCAAGATTGCCGACAGCTTCTCGGAAAAGGTCTCTGCGGTGTATTTGACCTTTCGCATGTAAAAAGCTCTAATCCGCGTGATTTTGAAGCCAGCACGAATTTGTGTTGGTAATCGTCGCTGTGTGCGAGACAGGACGATGTCCAGGAATTCCTGCGACGTCGGCACCGGCGCGATGTCCTTCCATGTTGTCTTCATCGTGGCGGCGTCGGTAGTGAGGGGTGGTGATTGACAGCGGCGTGGCAACACACGGCGGTGGAGGAGCCTGCCTGCCAGATGCAAAGAAAGATTTCACTATCTAATCGCTTGCTTGGCAGGCCTGAGCCGGCTGGCTAGTTACGGCACCTGCCGAAAAGCCGCTCTGCCACTGCATACCCATTGGCTACACACCGCACCTCTGTCCATCAAGAAGCTAATATTGCGAAACAGCTTTCGCGAATAGTCATTCGTACGGATTTTGGCTTCATTTCATCACGAAAAGCATGTGATCATGCTAGATTCCGGTCTTCGTCGCTCAGAAACTGACTCGCATCGTACAGCGAGCGAGCATCTCTGCATGGACCTCCGCCAAGCCTAATGTAGATAACCTTGTCTGGTTTCCGCAGCATCCATCTCACCTTCATATCCTCGCATACTTCGACAAGAGACGAACATTCCACTTGATCGCGTTATAGGAAGCAACCGAACCGCGACCCAAACGGAATAGACGCGTCGTCCTCCCAACAGCCAGTCACCAAGTTTGAAGCAGAAGATGGCGCCACTTTCATCCCGCAAGAAAGACATACTGTATCTTACCTTTTTCTTGCTCCATATTCCAATCGTCTTCAGTAAGCTATCGACCCAGTCCACCGAATTCCCTTCACGTGCTAACTCATCCCTCCTTCCAAAATAGTCGTCGACATTTATCCCCTATACCCCACTCACCTAATTCCCTCCTTCATGACCCAACTACGGACCTGGTACATCGCCACCTACCGCGACCAATTCTTCGTCTCCCCACCCGCTTGGTTCACGTTATACGCTTGGATGGAGCTGCTCTACCATGTTCCACTCTCTCTCTGGGCAGTTGGCGCACTGACTCGAGATGATCCGCTGGTCCCATTGCATTTGCTCATATATGCGATGCAAACTGCCATCACAACGGCGACATGTGTGGCAGACTTTTTGAGCTGGAAGGGTCACAGTGCTGCTGAGAAATTGGAGCTTGGCAAGTTGTATGTGCCGTACTTGGCGGTGAGTGTGTTCATGGGGCTGGACATGTTTGGTCGCTTGAGGAGTAAGTTGAGTGGAAGGATTGTCGAGGGAAGGTTGAAGAAGGCAAATTGACGATGCCTTGTGCTGTGCAATAGTGAGAGGATGGTGGGTGAGCATGTTAGAGGATCTCAATTCTGCTACGAACGGGTATCTTTTTCTTCCTGCAGTTGCAACTAACTAAGGAAGCCATGAACAAAGAACAGAAAAGGTAATTCGCCTTTTCCTAGTCTTTTCAACGTCTTGTAAGCTTAGGGCCTGTTGTCTGCTTTGCAAGCTGGATGATAGTTCCATTTTCCCACCACCTTCACTTGCAAGTCATGTCTGTGCCGCCACGTAGCAGCACGTATTCGCACATGGAAAGGGCATGAAGCTCTAGTCTTTTCTTCTCCAACTTCCACCAAAATCCCTGGTCGGCTGTGGCTGTTGATCTCGCTGTTGCTGGAACCTCCTCGGCGAATCTTGCCCTTCTCTCTGCTGTAATCGTGGCTGGTAGCCATTTCCGAACCTTTCTCCTTGCGCGAAGCCACCGGCTGGTCTCTCTCTCGCAAATTTGATGACATAAGTACCGCCGTTCGGCGTTGGCGATCCGTTCATCGCTTCCACAGCTCGCTCTGCCTCCTCCTGCCTTTCGAATGTCGCAAAGCAGTAATGGTGGTTGCCAGATTCGATTTGTTTTGATTCGTGTGGTACGATGAGTTTGCTGACCTCCTTGATATCCAGGCCGGCAAAGAGCTCACGGATTTGGTTGTCCAGTTCCGCTTGAGACTCGATGGCTGGGAGACCAGAGATGAAGACTCTGGTCGATGCTGGAGCTGGCGGCTGTGGTTCTCGATCTACAGGGCCGGTGCTCCTCTTGCCTTTTGCGGGGCTGACGCGGTAAGTGCCGTCGTGAGGTGTGGGCCTGCCGTTGAGACATTTGACTGCATCAGCTGCTTGCTCTGCTGTGGCGAGATCCACAAAGCAGTAGTTGGATGAAGCAGTATCGTTTCCATTGATAGAGTGGGGCGAAATGAGTTTGCTGACAGCGTGGACCTCGTATTCCGCGAACAGTGATCTGATTTCCGCCTCAAGAGTATTGTGGTCGGCTAACTGTGGCAGACCACCAACGTAAACACGTTTTGGGTCTTCTCCTTGTGAATTCCATTGAGGGTTGTTGTCGTTGCGGTTCCAGCGATCTGTGGAGTAGGAGCTTCCGTTCGCGTTGCCGGTTTGGCCTTCACGCGGGCGCCAGCCACGATCGAACGCTCGGTTTGGCGTTCTCTCGCCATTTGGGTTGGATCGACGCTCAGTCTTGGGATTGATGCGGATAGCCCTGCCGAGAAGATCGATGCCTTGAAGAGTGCTCATCGCTCTGTCCGCATCTTCTTGGCTTCGGAACTCTACAAAACAATAACTTGGGTTGCGGCCGGAGAAAGCATCAATCGAGATATCGACTTTTGTGCTGCAAGACCAGTCAGTTGTCGGCGAACAAAAAAGGCTGCCCTCAAACATACATGTCGAAGTTGTTCTCGGCGAAGAGCTTTTCGATGTCTTCTCGCTGCGCGACGTACGGCAGGTTGCCAACATACAGTCGAGGGCTATCCTGCGCCATACTTGTCTGTAAACTATCGTTCGGAGATGCAGAAGTCAGATGTAGTACCAAAGAAGTAGCAAGTCGGCTCGTTGATGCAGGCACAAACGCCCAGGAATGAAAGATTGAATTTGCGCCAAGCTTCAAGAGCCTTCTTGCTAAAATTCGTGGCATCCGCTCCGATGGTTTCAGATCCCCTTGGAAGCACATGCCACGCACCTCATTAGTTCGTAGCAATCACCGAAAAGCATGTCTTGCCCGCATGGCCTCTGCTCGTGCGCAAGACTCTAGCGAAACTGCACATCCGAGACGTGGCTGAGATAGAGTGCCTTCTGCCCTCGACCATGGGTCCCGTTCTGGCCGAAAATAATCATTTACAGAACCTGGCTCCGCACATACAAACCGCAGCGCTCATAACAAATATGCTGCATAAATCATGGGTATCGATCGCGAATCCGCCGCACCGTGCTTTCACTGGTCACGCTTGCATTTCCCCCGAACTCCGAAAGCGAGTTGCTGATATCATGATTCGATCAATGCTTGATATGCAGAAGGGTAGGATGCGGCACGTATCTGAGACTGTGACCACTCGAACCCGCATCGAGCCGGTGGTCGCATCAAGGTCTTAGTTTTGGTCGCCCCTTCTTTCCGTCGTTTGACACTTCACTCAGCGTCTTCAGCGCTGCTTCAAGATTTCTTCCATAGCCGTCAGCATTCGACACCTCAGTAGAGACCAGTGTCCGTCTGCGGCGAAATCGAATTGAACAAGAAGAGGCTTTGCGCACCTGTCAAGAACTCCTCGAAGCTCAACGTGATGTACCCATCACGATCAGAGTCATATTTCTTGAACACATCGGTCATCCTCTTCAGACTGATGCACGCCTGGACAAAGAGATCGAATCCCATTGACCTTTCCCGTTCCCGTTCATCGCCTCTGCCTCTGCTCGAACGCGCATAGGTGCTGAACAAGAGTTGCACGAATTGCGGCGAAAGTCGGTACCCAAAGGCCACCAGCGCATCTTCAAACTCGCGGAGTGAGATATTTCCTGAGCGATCGACATCGAAGCGATCGAAAAGGCCCCGCCACGCAGCGAGGAATCCCCAGAGGCCGCAGAACTCGTCGAAATTGATTGTCCCGCTTCTGTCTGTGTCGAACATACGAATCATCATCTTCACCGTGTGAGGATCAAACGCTGTGTAGTCGCCGTTGACCAGTGCACTTGAGAGTTCCGCCTCAGACAGCTGGCCGCTTCGATTCCTGTCCACTTGCAAGAACAAGGGCCACAGGGCCGCTCGATCGTTGCCATCTCTCGGTGGAGCTACCGTTGGCGGACGCTGGTGCTCCGGGATCGCTGGCCTGTTGTGATAGCCCTGCGGTGGAGGCCCTTGCCCGTAGTTCGCTGGAGGAGGCGATGTCACGCCGCCGTACGTCGTAGAGCTGCTTCGCGGGGGCGGAGGGGCCTGTCCGTATCCTTGCTGTGGGGGAGGGGCACCGTAGCCTCCCTGTTGTCCTTGACCACCGTACCGTGACGGCTGGTCGTACTGATCATAGCGCGGCGAGCTTCCTCTCCCATAATCGTTGTAGCCTTGATTTTGAGGGGGCGGTGGGTTCGAAGAGCCGTACGCGCCTGGAGGTTGGGGATCCCTATAGCCACCTGCCGCAGGACTCTGTCGCCCATAGCGGTCATCCTGCTGGGGCCTCAGATTTTGCGCCGGCGAAGGCGCGGGTGGCACAGGCCTGTTGTAGTTCGCGTTCACTCCTGGTGGATCTCGTCGCGGGGGAGCACCGTTGTTCAGCATCTGCGCAGCTTGTTCGGGTTCGGCGTGTCTGTCTCCGGGAAGATCGTCGTCAGTCGCGAGTCGTGTATGAGGGAGGGCGGCCAGAAGAGAGTGGAAAGAGGATATGAGATCCAGTGATACACTTACGCAGGTAAGGCATCCGGATTGTAACCGCGATTATAGGCCATGGTCAAGCGGTCCTTCTAGAAGCACAGGCTGTGTGCTTACTTATCCCCGGGCCTCGTGTGCCTCGTACGCCGGTGTTCGGACGTGCAGAAATACGTCAGTAGTCAGATGTATGTTTCTAGCGTCAAGGTCGACTGGTTGCGAGCTTGCTGGGGATGGAGCAAAGCGCTGGAGGAGGGGTCGACCGAGTGGAAGCGAAGCGCTTTGCGAGCTGAAGAAGGCTGGCGACGAGAGCACGGCGCATACAAGACAACGATGATAATGAGTCGCAAGCGGCGGCCTCTTTCTAGCAAACACTTTCCTGGTCCGCTGCATGACTTACTCATCGGCGCCCACGCGGCGGCGGCGGCGACGAGTCCTTCTTCAGCGCCATCGTCATTCTTGGCCACGCGCTAGAGATCATGTTTCTATCATGGGAGCGGCGGCGATGAGCTCAGACCCCCACTCCTCACCAGGGTTAGTTAGCATCTCGCAACCACGTACCTGCATATTGCCGCTATCGCGACACGCCCGTCGTACAAGTCGTACGGTCCCTCCGTATCCGCATTCAGCAGGCGACGCTTCTGACTGCTCCGTACCCTACGCAACGGCGCACATCTGAATCATATACCACCTGTTTTATGACAATTGGCTCCGACCAGGTCCCTCACAGAAGCACTGGCTTCATATTGTGCCCAACCTCGACACGTGTTCGAACACTTCTACCCCTGAAATCGAGAATACACGTCCTTCAACAGCTCTGGTGCCCTGACCGAATGCGATCAGAGCGGCCTATGATCGGACCGCCAAGCGAGGATAAGAAGAGATCTCCTTGACGTGGGATTGGTGCTCACACTGCCATGTCGCCTCACTGCTCATGCCAACTATGCCAGCTACGGCGTGATTTCTTTATCCATGTTGACCCTGGATAATGATGGCGAGAAAACGCAGGCCCTGCAGCGCACTCTCAAACGGATGGATTACCCAGACGCTATCGTGGCTGGGAATGACATCTACGAATATTTTGGAAGACGCGTAATTGAACACACAACCCGATCCGGTCGCGCTCTTGCGGTCAAACTGATGGTCCCTCCTGATGACAAAGATGACTATGATGCCAATCGTTCTGAAGCTGTCATGATGCACTATGCAGCAACACACGGCGTGCAGGCTCCAAAGGTCCTCGGGGTGTACGACATTCTTACCACGCGTCCAAGCAGACCGATAGCAGTAGCTATGGTGAGTGAGAGGGCGTCTGGCATGCGACTATCGGAAGTATGGAAAGACCTCGATGGCCCGACTCAGATATCAATCAAAGGCCAACTCCGCCAGCAATTAGCAAACATGCGGGCTTGCACGTCGAATGCCATTGGTCGGTTGTCCGGCGCGCCCACGTACAATATTTACAATCGCCTGGCAACAACACGCTGCGGTCCTTTCAGCGACGAAGAAGCTTTCGACGAATGGTGTCTTGCCAGAGTATCCGCCGGGGTGTGGGGTTGGCAGCGGAAACGATGGGCTCGTTGGCTTGAAAACGAAAGACTCAAGTCGGGTAGTAATACGATGTTCGTGCTGACTCATGGCGACCTGACTCCACGCAATATCATCGTAGATAACGGCCAAATTACTGGAATCATTGACTGGGAGAGGAGCGGGTTTTTCCCCGAGTATGCTGAATATGCATTCGCTGTGACGTTGGGCCACAGCATCGAGCGTTGGTGGCTGCCGGTTCTGAAAGAAGTCCTTGAGCCTTGTTGCGCAAAGAGGCTAAAATTCACCAAAATGGCAGAAGACAGAGGCTGGTGACGATGATATCCCACATATGCATATAACGATCCCCATCGCCAAACGCAAATTCTTCCAAACCAAGCTGACATCTCACCTTCCATGTTGTACATCCGAACGCCGGTGCCGATCAGGCTATCAACACCTGTGGCCTGGCCGGACGATCACGGAGCCCAGTCCTGCAGCAGTTTCTGCTTCTTCGACTCCGATGTTGCCAAAGAAACAATCGCACTTTCTCGCGTCCTGCCGTTCGTTGAGACGACAACAGCCCATGAACTCGGCACTGACATTCTCTATAGCTTAGTGAATCGATATCCATACTCATCATGTCACATCATTGCTCATGTCGCCACAACCCCCACCAGTCAAATCTTCACCTTTCCGGCCTCCCTCATGACCTCTCTTGTCAGAACCTCTCCATCCTTCTTGATTGCACTCAATCTCCCAATACTCATTAACTTAGCGATCATATCTTCGTCTCCAAAATGACTGTTATGTTCATATTCCGGCTCCTGCCCATACGCCACTCTCGCTGCATCAACCAGGATCCTCGCCGTCATGCCGAACACCCTGTATCGAGACAGCTGTTCCAGAGGATTCGTCGTCGTGGTGTAGAATTTCCGAGGCAGAGGAGGTTGCAGCGTGCTGCGGGAGTCCTTACTTGTCGCCGGGTCTTTGTTCCCTGACGAAGACGAAGATGACGACGAGGACGAAGCCGGCATTGCGGGATTCTGTTGAGATATCGACTTTTCCTCGGGCGATCGAGCACCAGTGTAACTTTCTGGTCGCTTTGCAAGAAAGACTTCACCTCTTCTCACCGGAACGAAAAATTGGTGCATTCGCCATGCGCTTTCGTGCCAGCTGTGCCAGCTCCCCTTATACCACTCCCCATCAGCAAACTCTTCGCTATCTCTTTCGTCCAAATCTTTCTCGAATAGGAAGTTTCGGAAGTTGGCGGTGAAGACAGCCGCGACCTCTCTTGCGTCGAGTTTTGGGAGAATGTCTCTCGCAGCGTCAGGACTCTTGTTCTTTTCGCTTGGAGCAGGAGTTTTGAGGAAAGCAACGCAAGGTCGTACGCCGAGTTCCGTCATGGCGAGATTGGCGGGAAGTTCGGTGAGGTGCTCGACCGTATAGCCTGGCGGAAGGTCTTCATCTTTCTCCGGGAGACCTATCTCTTCGTAGGCTTCGCGACGGGCGGTCTGAAAAGGCGTCTCGGCTAGCGTATCTGCCTTTCCGCCTGGGAGAGCTGCCTGACCAGCATCTGTGTTGCGCGATTAGTACCATCCTCGAGGGCATCGCGGGTTGGTGAGGTGTGGTACAGTTCTTGAGGCCCGAGCTGCGAATCGTGAGCACCACGCGAAGATCGCCTCGCTTATCTGCAAAGAGCAGAATGAGCACTGCGGCTCTTCTTTTCAACGGACATTTATAGTAGTTTGTGGGCGGTGGAATGAAAGCACGCAGGTTGGCTAGCGCCTTCTGTTTGCATGTTAGACGATGTCAAATGTCTAGTTTCATGTGCGGGCTACCTTCGACGCGGGCGTGAGGACAGACATCTCGACGCCATTGTCTGCAAGACAGAGACGAGGTGCGAAATGTGGATGTCATGTGTTGGGCCTTGTCGAGCATGCGACGTCGATCAGCGGACCGAGGTCCTCATGCAGCTGCTGGGTCACCGGCGCCGAAATGCTGACATTGATACATTGAAAGCGACTGTGCTAACCCAGGTGTATGCACCTTCCGTTGAAACGACCGCTCCACACGCCCGGTAATGCGAATCGACAACATTCTGCCACTTCATCTTCGTGGGCATGGGTCTATTGAGTCAAATCGAATTCGGACTTTGCCCACGCTCATCCTCCGTGAGCGATCCTTGGTGCTCTGCCATGGAAAACTTCCTTCTATTTGGCCGTGGTGTCCAGTCGACCGTCATTCATACTATCCTGAAGTGATCGCTTTGGTATCAAGATGGGATGGGTAGTGGTCCTGAAGGGGTCCTGGTCGGCAATACCCAGCCAAACAAAGATTCCGGTGCAGGACTCGCACAAATGCGACGCCCCGAGATGGTAGGTCTGTAATTCACCAGAAGCCCAAAGCCTCCTAAACTGTTGCATCATGATATAGGAAACGGATGTCTCGCGGGCGGGCGCGGTTCTGTTTGACAAAGTCCTCGTCTCCAGGCGGTCCTGAAATGGCGGTCAGCATGAAATTGCCGGTTCTCTAGCTCGACACCACATACTCTCATTCTTGGTGTTCGAGTCCAGCATGCTTTGCAGACTCAAGCATATGGACTCGACATTCTGCACCGGACTCCAACCTTGCTTGTCGAGAAGATCCAAGCAGATTATGCCGTTGCTGTAAATGTGTGGGTGCATGGGAATCCTCCTCACAGGATCTGACAACTGCGTGAACACGACTTCAGGAGGCTCGATCGGATAGGCATTCGGGTATGTTATTTTGATGCGATATTTCTCCTCCGGATTGTACATCGGATTGCCCAGCACTTGGATATCCATCGTCCACTCTTTGAAATCATCGGCCGACACTATCGTGATACCCTTTGGTGTCTCCCTCTGCAGCTTGGCCAGCTCTTTGCCCAGACGCTTCGCCATCATCCCTGCCATGGTCACTGCGAGGACTCGACACAGAGAGGGCGCGGTCTAAGGGTTGGATGGCTCAGCGAGTGGGGTGATGATTCCACGTCGGAGGGCTTCCGCCGATCAACGCTGTTCGGTGCGTCGATAGTGCGATGGTCGTCTCGTGTACTACTGCAGTCACCTGTGGATGGGCGAGGCAACTGTGAGGCCGGTGAGAGTGGGTGCAAGAATAAATGAAGCTAGCTGACAAGTCGAGATGCAGGACGACGGGAATGTTGCATGTGAGCTCGCTTGTGCCAACCAGGCAGGTGGGGCACGCGACGGGTCTCAGATGAAAGACAAGACCCTGGCCGGCTGCCTGGGTCGGAGGCTGCAATCTGGTGGAGGTGGTGCTGGTGCTGGTGGTGATGACGGGAAGAAGGCACAGACGGCTCTCGTGCCTCGGAGTGGACGGTAAGGTACCTATCCGTCGTGGGCGAAAGGAATCGTACTCGTACAAGCGCACTTGCGCGTTCCAGCAGCACTGGAAACTCACGTCGAGTTTGGTGGACGTGGGGCTGAGCAGTCTAGTTAAGTCCAACTAGTCTGCTCTGCATTGCACCGCCTCTTGGGCTCTTGGAGATCAATCCGCCCTTCTGCTCACGCTGTCTCCCTCAGGCCACCAGAATAGAAACACGCTGCGGCGCGTCTCTTCGCTCTCCCTTCTCCTTCTTCCGAGCCATTGAGTCGCCGTGTGTATACAGCAAGAAACAAAGCACCTTTGCGACCCTTCGCAAGCGGGCACGCTCGAGCACCACCTTCTGCAGCAGGAGCAGCGGCCGGACTGCCGCTCGTGCAGAACAACATGGCATGTACGTATTTCGGCGAGCAATGTCAGCCCTCTGTGCACTTTCCGACGCCTTCATTTCCGCCTGCCTGCCTCCCGACCACCTCAAACTCCATTGCGGCCCTGATACACCCTGGATCCCCAACTTGCGTTTCACCTACGACATCATCGCCTCAGTCCTATGGCCAACATGTTTGCGTATGATCGCGACTCTCCTGAGTCTGCACGACATGGTGGTATACGATGAAGCGGTCCAAACTCGGCTCCATCAGACGAGCCATACCGTTGAAACCCAAGCTGACTCTGCAAACTTCAGTCCAAGGCATGCTCAACAAGCTGCACGGCCAGCCAGACAGTTACGATCGCAAATCCAAGTACAAGTTCGGCCGGACGCTGGGCGCCGGCACCTATGGTATCGTCAAAGAAGCCGATGGGCCCACGGGCAAGGTCGCCGTTAAAATTATCTTGAAAAAGAATGTCAAGGGGAACGATCAAATGGTGTACGATGAGCTGGAGATGCTGCAGACGTTGCGACACCCACACATTGTCAAATTCGTCGACTGGTTCGAATCGAGAGACAAATACTACATCGTCACACAGCTGGCCACGGGTGGGGAGCTGTTCGACCGCATTTGCGACAAGGGCAAATTCACGGAGAAGGATGCCTCGCAAACCATCAAGCAGGTTCTCGAGGCCGTGGATTACCTACACTCAAAGGATGTCGTGCACCGCGACCTCAAGCCCGAAAACCTGCTCTACTTGACACGCGAGCCCGACTCAGATCTGGTGCTTGCCGACTTTGGTATCGCAAAGCACTTGGACAGCCCAGAGGGTGTGTTGAAGACGATGGCCGGTTCGTTTGGTTATGCTGCTCCCGAAGTCATGCTCAAGCGAGGTCACAGCAAACCGGTCGACATGTGGTCACTAGGAGTCATCACCTATACATTGCTCTGCGGCTACTCTCCCTTCCGATCAGAGTCATTGCAGGAGCTCATTGAGGAGTGCCGAAATGGGCGAGTCGTCTTCCACGACCGGTACTGGAAAGATGTGTCCAAGGAAGCCAAATCTTTCATTCTCAGACTGCTCAAGCCTGATCCGCATGAACGAGCGACGAGCAAAGACGCGCTATCAGACCCGTGGATCGCGGGCAAGGGCGCGACCGACCACAACATTCTGCCAGAAATCAAGGCCTACATGGCGACCGCCAAGCTCAAGCGCGGCATTGAGCTCGTCAAGCTCGCCAACCGCATCGAGGCCCTTAAAATGCAGGAGGACGAAGAAGAGGAGGCCCCGAATGATGCGGACATGCCCGCAGATCCTCTTGCTGCAGCCGATCAGGCGGTGCGAGGGCGTGGAGATAGTTCTGCGAGCCTGACTGTGCCTGGCGGGGATCCGCAGAGGAAGCGCAGCCTTAGTAAGCTGGCGAAGAGTGCGATTTTCCGAGAGGTGAGTCTAGCCACGGTCTTTTACTTTGTAGCTTTATTGCTAACATGTGGTAGGTTGTCCTGGCAAAAGTGCGGGAGATGAAGGCTGAAGAAGAAAAGAACCGGACTTTGGAAGCTGCGAACGCGAATGCAAAGTGAGGTACTCCATGTCCTGGGCATACGACTCCAGATGATTTGTTCGCCAGGCAGAGAACGAAGCTAGAGAGCGGCGTGTCATGAGGAGATGGTCACGTTGATTGATTGCCAGCGTTCGACAGTCGGTTGTGAAAGCGATGTTTACAAATACCACTACAGCTCCGAAATATTTTTTCCGACGAAGATCGACAACTCCTTAAATCTTCCTGTGTTATGCGTTGCTGCAGTTCTGTACCCGTGTCTTCTTTTGCTCATTGATTCGACATGTTCACAGCGTCTTACTCTTATTCGCATACCCGTTGCCGAACGCCAACAATCCCACCGTCGCAATCACCGAAAGGCCTGTCGGCAATGGCTTAAAGCCTCCCTTGATGGCACGAGGAATGGAAGATCCAGCCAGCACGATGCTAGCCAGCAATGCGCTTTCGATACCGTACGCTTGACGGTTCTGGAGTCGGTAGCCGCCGAAGAGGTATAGTGCGCCCACGGTGCAGCCCGCTGCGACGGAGGGTATGGAGCCGGTGCGGACGTAGCCGGTGATTCCGCCACCGGCAGTCAGAAGACCAAAGATGAGGGCGATGGTGGAGAGCGACTGGGAAGGAGAGAACGTCAGTCGGGGAGTTTTGCAAGCCGGAGAGCTGGAGGACGGGCGGGGAAACGGACCATTTTGGTAGACTGTGTTGCTTGGGTTGGTGGGATGGCGGGTTCGGTGCTGGACATGAGACTTTGCGGTTGCTACAGAGGTGAGTAGCGGCGTAGAGGAGGAGCGTGTTTGTGGAATGTCCGAAGCTGATATGGAAGCTGTCACGAGATGGATCTCACAATCAATGGCCCGACAGAGCAGATACCGCGGTCCGTCGTCATTTCTCTGGGGTAAAGTGCCGATGTTCCGATGCAGTTTAGCCAGGGTTCAGCAAGACGACCACAGACGAACTTCGAGAGCTGAGGACAGCTTGTAAGATGTCTTGGCATCCCGACATGTGAAAGAGCCCGTCCATACCATCACCACGACTCCCGCCACCTGTCTACCTCTGACGCGCAACAACGTACCCAGAAAACACTACTCTCAGCCATCTCCTCCTCCCTCGCAACAATGGCACCCAAGAAGTCTGCAACGCCCGCAACAATCCCCGCCTCCAGCGCAACCACGTCCGCTACGCAACCGCGAACCGTCACATCCAAAACCTTTGAAAACAAATCCGCTCCCTCGACCTCCTCTGTCACAGCGACGCCTTCGACGCTCCGCGCGCAAGACTTCCAATCCATCATTACACACATCTGGTCAAACTACCAAACCCACACCCCCCAACGCGTCAAACTCATCGACACCTTTCTCGGATTCCTCCTCGTCGTTGGGGTCTTACAATTTGCATACTGTGTATTGGCAGGCAACTTCGTGAGTCTCCACAGTAGCTGTCATCCACAAAAGAGCCGCAACTATGCTTCATTGAGCAAGCTCGCGATAAACGCAATGGGAGAAGCATGAAAGGCAGAGTGACAGGAGATGACTGGTTGCTGACAATACGATTTTCCACAGCCCTTCAACGCCTTCCTCTCCGGCTTCGGCGCCACCGTGGGCCAATTCGTCCTCACAGCCAGTCTGCGCATCCAGACGAACCCAGAAAACAAAGCCGATTTCGAACGCATCAGCCATGAGAGGTGAGTTCTACCCAATGCGTCCCGCAAGACTCTACTTTGGTACGGTCTTCTCGCAAATTGGGCGCGAATGAAGGGGAGACAGGTGGATTTGAGAAAGGAGGACATCGCTGACGTGGGACATTTGTGGACAGAGCGTTCGCGGATTTTGTCTTTGGGAGTCTGATTCTGCACTTCTTTTGCGTGAACTTCATCAATTGAGGAGACAAGACCGAGAGAAAGGAAGAAGACGGCAGGAATCATAGACGGACGAGTACATGTACACCGAAAAGTTCGAAGCAGCCGGCCTCCATGTGAATGGATGTGAGTGGGCAAGCCAGGAGTGGACGATTACGCGTGCGCGCGAGAACAGGTCGTGATCATCGTTCAAGCTGCGTGTAGCAGCATAGTTACAGCTCTATTGACGTCGCGTCTGCTGTATCTTCATAGAAGCCCCACGTCGCTTCGCACTCTTCGCGTGCATGCTTTTCACGATCTCAATCATAACTTGTCGTACGTGATCAACATGGCGACGCTAGCCTTGGCTAGCTTTCATTCGCCAGCGATCATACTCTATGTATCTAAGCAGAGGCCCCAGAGATGTAGAACCACTTGTCAATGCTTGGGTCAATCGGCGCCGGCGCCTTGTCCTCGCCGGCAGGAATGTTCAGCGACTTGGGGTCGACACGGTTGGCGCTCTGCTGAACGGAGACGTTGGTGCTGCGCCATGTCAGTACGATTCTGAAATCCATCTAAAGACTACTCACAGGTTGATGTCACCTGGCTGGGTCTTGCCAGTGATGAGCTTGTCCCAAGCCTCAGCACACTCGCGGATGACCTCCGTGGCGTACTTCCTGTTCTTGCACTCGCCTGAAAAGGCGAATTGGTTTTCGGGCTTGCCGTCTGGGATCTTGTAGATGCGGAACCACTCGTTGGTCGCACGGAGGAGACCTGGAAGGTGGCGCTCCACGTCCTCGATGTCGTTCAACTTGGGGGCGAGAGGGTCGTTGACGTCGATGACAATGATCTTCCAATCCGTCTCACCCTCATCGAGCAGAGCCATGACACCAAGGACCTTGACCTGCTTGACGTCGCCAGGCTTGGCCACCAGCTCACCGATCTCGCAGACATCCAGCGGGTCGTTGTCGCCCTTCTGCTTAGTCTCTGGGTGAGTGACGTTGGGGTCTTCCCAGGTCTGGGGAAAGGCGCCATAGTTCCACAGGTAGCCCTTGTGAGGAAAGCAGTTGCGAACGAAGCGCAGCTTGCCCTTCTTCGTATCTTGCTTGATGGGGTTGAGCTCCTCTTCCTTGGAGATCTACCCACACCGTCTCGTCAGTCTCTTCGCGCTCGTGCCCATTGGCCCTCGGGGTGGCCGTTCATGGATGACGGCAGTGAGCTACGCACCTCCTGCTTGGCATTGGTCCATCGTGGGATCTCGACGATCATGTTGAGGACGGTCTGCTGCTCGTTGGCGTACAGCGGAATGTCGTGGAAGGGCGAGACGGGCACGCCATCCTTCTCGATGTAGATACGGTGCTCGAGAGTGTGCGGTGCGCCGACCTTGCGGGCGGTGTAGACGGGGGCCATGGTGACAGGGCGGGAGTGCGTGGTGTAGGGTGACTGCTGGGGGAAGTGTTTGGCAAGCTGTGAAACTCGCGCTTCGATTTTGTTTGACCCCATCGGCAAAAGGATGGTGGGGCAGCTGCCAGGGTCTCTCTTGCCCGCTGTCGCAACAGCTGTTGAGAGAGCACGCCGACTACTTGCCCAGCCTGCAAACGTCGACGGGCATCCAGTGGCGACG
>ANSM01005767.1:0-12460 GCA_000347735.1 Cercospora canescens BHU | reverse complement strand
AGCTTGCGGAGTGCGCCGTGGCGGCGCCCTTGCCTGGCCGTTATCCAGGACTTCGAATTCAAATGCCTGAGGCGTGACCGATTTCCAATCCCGAAACCAGTTGGAGTCGTTTCTGAGAGAAGGTGCTTTGTCCCAGATACATTGCTCCTCGGGCCACACCACGTCAGATGGTGATTTCGAATCTTTGCGTTCCATCGACGGCTTCTCGGCCATCGATGTATCACTGCCCGCATCTTCCGTGCATTCTGAGCCAATACGTTTCCTTGCATGCCGCTGACGTTCGAGATCCTCCAGATCGAACTCCTCGACGATGGGTTCGAAATTCCTGATTGACGGCGATTTGGATCCTGCAGATTTGGGAATGGTCACTTTCGAAGCGCTGACTGGGGTCAAAGTCTGAAAGACGACGTTTTGAGCATAGGACACTTCTTCCCAGTCCACGGAGACAGAGCTTGGCTCCGGAATCTTCAGGGCTAGCTTCGGAGTCGGCTGCCTGGAAGCACCTTGCGAAGCACCCTTCGAAGAAGAAGGCTGCACATTAGGTGATGCAGTGGCTGCTTCTGTCGCTTGTTCAATACTGTGTCCGGACGGTGGAGCGATATTTTCGGCCTCGTGGGCGGGCGCGGTCCAAGCCAGCTCAATCTCACCGAACTCCTTCTCGGACTGCTCTGTCTCGCGCGGTGACCCGCCGTAGAAGCCCGATGGCCTACGTTTGTGCGACGAAGGTGGCCTTGAAGTGCTTCGAGGTGATGGCGACTTGGTCACAGTTCGCACGATGTCGACCGAAACACTTCTTGAGTACTGTACCGCTGGTCGCTCCACGACATCGGCGGAGATCTTCGACGAGCCATTTGAACGAGCGGACTCGACTTCTGCTTGCAAGCGAGCGCGATCGGCGATGCGTTTTGAAGACCTTGATGCTCGGCCATCCTGCGGTTCAGGATGTTTGAGCATGCCAGAAGGTTGAGGGGAAGCCGATTGCGGTCTTGATGGGAGCTGTGGTACAGGTTCATCCGTGGGCGTTAAGAGTATCTCGGCTGCAGCTGCTACGGATCTCTTGCGACGTAGTTCGTGATGTGCTACGGTTGATCTGTCTTTTTTTTGTAGCTTGGTGAGCTTGCCGGCCTTTTTCTTGCTTGGGAGTGTAGACTTGTGATCGGTGGGACCTGTGTACCGTAGGAATTCCTGCAGCGCTTCAAGCCCAGACTCGCGATTCTTCGTACGTGCATCTCTAGCCACAGGCTTATTGGCGCGACTTGAGATCAGATCTACAGAGCCTCTCGTTCTATCTCGGACCTGACCTTCCGCTTTGGTCGATGAAAGCGCACGTGCTTTGCTGACTCCAGAGCCGGATGCCGGTGCCCGGAGGCGCACGTCTGTCTCTGTTTCCCGCTCACTCTTGTTCCCGCCACGAAGAAGACGAGGTCTGTCGAAGCTTAATTTTCTGCCCGGTAGCTTCGAGGGTGGATGATCGGAAGCACGTGTCGGGTCCTGTGGCACGAGTGGCTTGGCATCTTCGGGGTGTGTTTCAGAAACCGGGGGCGCCTGTTCTGACCCAGCACCTTGTTCGTGGTCGTCGAGGCTTTGCCGGATACCGTGAAGAACCTCGTGGTCCTCGGGGGGAATTGGCGCCACTTGCTCCACGACCCTCCTACTGCGAGCTTCCGTACCTGCTTTGCTTGCAACTTTGGCATTGACGTCTTGTGCTGTCTGTCTTCTAGCCTCATCGACTCTGCGCTTCTCGTCGATGGTCGCTCGAAACAGCTTCCTCAATAAGGTCGCATCCAGAGCTTTTGGCTTGGCGGGACGAGGAGCTTCGTCAGCAGGTGACTGTGGGAGGGCGGTCAAGGCAGGACTGCGCAAAGCATTGAGCTCTCTCGTGGCAAATCTTTCCGCTACGCCGCCCGGGATGATTCTCGACTCGTCGGTGAGGTTGTGAGGATCGATTGGGCGAGCACCGTATATGGCATCCGGCCATGCAGAGGGAAAATGCGGCTTGGCTGAATTCGAGGAGAGGGGATGCTCCCATTCGGTGGGACACCTGTCGTCAATGAAGGAGCTGACGCTGCTATCCGAGTCCCACTGCTCACTCGAAGGCCTGTCCATGGCATAGCTGTTGATGATACTATCGATGCGTCCTTCAGAAGTTCGCTGCTCTGCAGCCGAAGGCGGATGGAGTCTAAGCGGATTTCCGACATCGTCCACCAGGCAAGGCCTCACTTCGGTAGCAGCCATGAGGGTGTTTGTCTCGCATGCGGGGATTCTTCTCTGCAGCTCGGGCAGCTCTCCGTCAGTTCACTCGATGCAGTGACGTTGTCGAGTGATCACTATCGTGAACCCGCGAACAGTGCCATGGAGGCAGCGAGGAGTGGGTTCTGTTGGAGGACTGCAGCTCGAAGGTATACAGTTCCAAGCCTTTCGAGAAAGTTGATGGCAGCACTATTTCCGATCTGTCCACGACTCTTGTCGAGCGCCTCGTGCAGATGTTAAGGTTACGGCGCGGCAGCTGCGACTCCGGTAATTTTAGCCTAGCGCATTGCTTAGCGCGTGTCTGAGGTATAGCCCACTCAATTCACTTACTCGCAGCTGCAGAAAACCTTTCATTCCCCATCAAACCCGTCGAACTGCAGGAGGCGTGAGGCGAGAGGTCGCAGTGGCAGTCGCGTGTTGCGTGCAAACCGTCGATTAGCGGACTCTGTTCAACGGCTGTCCACAATGCGCCTGCCGTCCGTTCATGCACCGCCCCAAGTCACGCATGCTTCGTACAGATACGGGTCCATTGTGACCACTCGCCTCGAAACGGCGCCCGCGATCTCACGCGTGAAGCTTCGACTGGCTTCATCGTAGGCGTCTGTGAACGCTGAAAGAAGCCCAATGTTCGCCCAAATTCCCGACCATTCCGCAGGGTTTCGCGGTCTCGAAGCTGCACGCTCAAAGTCTCGCTTTCTCCCGTACCTGCTCGCTCTCCCACTGCCTTTTGATCCACCATCCGCGGACGTAGTGCCACGCGCCACTGGCGACAGCCAAAGGCGGGCAGAGCAACAGGAGCCAGGCCCACCACTGCGGGCTACCGCTCTTGACTGTTGCCATCACCGTGTCAATTTGTTGCTTGAGGTCAGCTTTGTCGCCGTCGTTCCAAACGACCACTCCAGCCTTGCTGCCTCTCCGCAGGCACCGCTTCGCCTTGTCCCTCACGTCCCACTGTGCAGCAACTCTATTTTTCGCGTCCTCTTCCGTTAGATGCTCGTCCCGCGCGCGCAGGCGTTGCATCTGGATCGCCGGGTCGCTTACTCCCACTACCAATATCGTCCCACAGAGCGGCTCCCATCCAGATTCGAAGAGCAGAGGTACATCCAGCACGCATGCCCAGCTTCCCCGCAGGTATGCTAACAGCATCTGTTTGTACATCTCTCTCCTGACTGCAGGATGCACGATTGCATTCAATTTCTTCTTGTCCTCGTCCTTTCCCTCTCCAAATACCCTCCTCCCGAGTGCAGGCCGATTTAGGGGTCTACCTTTGCCATTGGGACCGTTCTCGCCCCCATTCTCCGGCGTAGGCTCTACGAGTAAGTCGGGGGTGGAAGGTCCGAACGTCGACACGATTTGGTTGTACCCGTGCGTGCCGGGCTCGACGACTTGTCTAGCAACCTTGTCGGCGTCTACGATGGGGAGGTTGTACGGAGGAGCGGCGAGGATAGAGGACACAGTCGACTTGCCGGTCGCGATAGAACCTGTTAGTCCCAGAAGAAGCATCTTCACAATTGCTTGATGGGTTGAGTGTGTTTGAGTGTCTACGGTATGCTGGGTGGTGCAACTAAATGAAGTTCCGCAAGCCTGAGCCGAGGTGAGCCAGAGCTCAACTCAACCCCATCGTCTGTCTCATCACAAGCTTGTGCAACACTGTCTGCCTCAAACCTCGCAAGGTGAACGATATCGCAGCACGACGAAATTCACATGTCTTCACACACATGTCGTAATTCTCCTCATCCGTGATGACAGCGGCACCAAAAGCCACCGCGACTCATCAGAACATCTGCTATAGCCAGGATCATGATGGTCCCGTTCTGTCGGGTCAGTTGACTCGTGCCTCCGCGGGCCTGAAACGGCGCGCTGGCAGGGTAATCCTACTTAGTCACTTCACCGCTGCGCTATACCGTCGCAGTATAAGACGCTTCCGGGCGACTGAGCAATTGCGTTGGCGCCCCAGAGCTCGATTGCCATACACTGTGGCACTTTACGCATAATCGAGACCGCCTCACAATTTCGCTCCAACGACAGGTGACTGTCTTAGGCTGTCATGCAATCCCAGATGCCTTCGGAGTCTGAGAAAACCGGCACCGCTCTATATTTGTGCTATCTACACACAGCTCAGATAATACCTTGGCCATGTGGCTCAAACAGCTCGCGCCTAGCTAGCACGAAGCTATTCGTCAATGACTGCCGCGAACTTCTCTGTCATTCTCTGCACCAAATCCTCGTACTTCTTGGTGATCTTGTCTTCACCTTCTGTTGGGATTTCAAACTTCATGCTACGGAGCTCGCTCTGCACGTCCGAAGTGCTCTCGCGCACCTTGGACCAGTTGTGACCTTGTGAGATTGCCTTTTGAGCTTCGTCGTGGAATGTCATCATAGCCTTCATCATCCAGGCTGTCTTCCATAGTGGGCAGAACTGGTCGTATTCCGAGTAGCCATTCTGCTGCAAGAAGTCCTCTTTGATCAAAGTTGCAACGTCCAGCGTGATCTTGTCGCTGTCTCCCAACGCCGATTTACCGACCAGCTGCACAACTTGGTCGAGCTCCTCGGACTGGGAAAGTAGCTCTCGGATACGCTCACGGTAACGTGGGAACTCGGGAGCATTCTCCTGGTAATACTTCTCCAAAGCCTTGGTGTATTTGGAGTACGAAAGAGCCGTGTTCACGGAAGGGAAATGCTTGCGTTGCGCGAGCTTCTTGTCGAGACCCCAGAAGACCTGCACGATACCGAGTGTTGAAGTTGTGACCGGATCCGAGAAATCACCTCCAGGCGGTGAGACGGCACCGACGATAGAGATAGAGCCTTGACGATCCGGCGAGCCCAGTGAAACGACCTTTCCAGCACGCTCGTAGAAAGAAGCAAGCTTTGCTCCAAGGTAGGCGGGGAAACCTTGATCAGCAGGCATCTCTCCAAGTCGACCAGATATTTCACGAAGTGCCTCAGCCCAGCGAGAAGAAGAGTCTGCCATCATTGCAACGTTCTTTCCCATGTCGCGGAAGTATTCACTGATAGTTATACTGTTGAGAATGGAGAGTCAGTATATGGGTTGGCTTTGTGTCGTGTGAAAGGGAGAGGATAGGGGAAAATCTCGTCTCCGCGCTTACTGCCGTCTCAAATGAGAACAGTAACTTCTCAGACGACTTTGTCGGAGCAGAGATAAGAAGAGCATGGGATGTGCGTAAAGAGCGAGGAGCAAGACAGTGTGTGGCCGCTGTCCGTGTCCAAATGTCAACTCACCCTATGAGAGTGTTAGCATGCGCTCCATGCATCTGAGCGATACCACAGCCAGGCAATGCAGCCAAGCTCACGATTATGAATGATACCACACTCGGAGAGGCGTCGCAAGAGTGCATCGGTATTTCTGCTTACCAGTATAGATAGAAGCTTCGCGAGCAGCCACAGGCATGTTGGAGGTATTTGCGATCAGGCATGTACGCTTCATGATAGGCTCTTTGCGCCCATCAAAGTCGATAGTGAGCTATCCACAGCATGTTAGCAGTGCTTCATGGAGTAAGAAATTGGTTGTACGCACCTCGGGGAAATCCATCAAGACTTCAGCCATTTCATTGCCGCGCTCACCACATCTTTTGCTTGTCAGCACAAAGCTCAAGCCGGCGAGTTTCAGTAATACTCACCCAACGTAAACGATCAGATCACTGTTGGAGAATTTGGAAAGAGACTGTGAGATGACAGTCTTGCCGCATCCGAAAGCGCCAGGAATGCACACAGTACCACCCTGCACACTAGGGAAGAGGGCGTCAAGAACACGCTGGCCGACAATGAGCGGATCGCCCGAGCTCAGCTTGTCGTTCGAGGGACGTGGCACACGGACAGGCCATGGGTGCATCATGCTGTACTCGAACTTTTGTCCCTCAAACTCGACTTCCAAAATCTTCTCATCGACGGTGTACTCGCCCTTCTTTGGGTACTTTGTGATCTTTCCGCGCGCTCGAGGAGGCAACATGATTTTGTGATCCGACAGCAGAGTGTTCTCCTTCACGGTGCCGAAGACATCGCCGCCAGTAATGTGGTCGCCAACCTTGAATTTGTCGTTCGGGGTGAACTCCCACTTCCTCGTGCGATCCAGCGCAGGCACATCAATTCCTCTGGGAATGTAGATGCTGTTCGACTTGTCGCTAATGGCCTTGAGCGGTCTCTGAATACCGTCATAGATGGTCTCCATCAAACCAGGCCCCAGCTCCACCGACAGAGGCTTGCCTGTGCGCAGAACAGGATCGCCGACGGTGACACCGGCAGTCTCCTCGTACACTTGGATTGTAGCCTTGTCTGCATCAATGCGAATGACTTCTCCTACAAGCTGATCAAAGCCGACTTTGACAAGCTCGTACATGGCCACACCGGTCATGTTCTGCGCAACAATGACAGGACCGGAAATGGAGAAGATGGATCCTCCCTGCTCCTCGCCATCTTGCTGCTGCTGCTTCTTGTCGCCCTTTTTGCTCATGTTTGCGGTGTTGTGTTTTGTATCTGGAGCTGTGCCTAGCTTTGGTGTTTCGGGCTCGATGATGCGTGGCGGAGAAGCTTTGACCTGGGTGCCCGGCGCCTCGTCAATGACAGCAATCGAAGGTCGTCGCTCCTTCGAGGGAGATTCGGGGAGAGGAATGTGGGACGGCGACGTCGGAGGTTGGATTGCTGTAATGGGTTCGAAGCTGGTTTCGAGAGGTTCAATAGTCGGTTGCGCTTTGGCCTCAGGTGACCACCTCGTGCTATCCTCGCTTGACTGAGGACGGGTACGGTTCACGAGGTCAATCAACGAGGGACGGTATCTCAGCACTGGACGCGGGCGCAGTCCAATCGCATTCATGAAAGTGATGCCATTGGCGTTTGGGACTGATCGTGAGCTGTTGGCGAGCTGCGAGTGTTCGAGCCGCCAACTTGGCAGTTCATCGCCAGCCCCAAAGGCCATGCTCAGTGGGCAGAGCAGTTTCAACGTCTCTCAAATATCGATCTACAAGCTATCTATGCTGATGGATACGCACAGCTCGTTGTGCTGGTGCCTACGAAGTGGGAGCATGATCGCGTTGCTCACCGTGTCAATGCCATGCACGGGGCTATCCCTACGGCAGTGGTCTGTATCGAGCATCTGCAATTTTCCAGAGAACATAGGAGAAAGGGCGTCTGCAGTCGCATCTCTCCACACGCCCGCTTCATTGTCCTCAATAATAATCGCGCTGGCAGTGGATCATGGCCATAATGAGCAATGAAGCGCGATGCGGCGACACGAATATCCATCGAGCAAATCGTTCTGGATTCATAGGCAACATCCGTAATCCGGATCTTGATGTCATCGGAAGATAATGCAAAGAGAAGAGACTGATTCTAGTACGCAACCGCAGAGAAGCCTTCGAGCAGCATTTGCGATGAATGTTGGGGATAGCTGACACTGTTGCTTCGACTGTGCAGATTATGCTCACTTGTCAAGAAACAGGAACTAGTTGTTTCTCTTCGCACTGCTACAGCAAGGCAGCCTTCAAACTCGCGGGCTGATGAATCTGCTCCAGCTGAGATCATACATTAAGAGGCGGTCTTTTGGAGAGCTGGCAGCGGTGTGGGTAGAATACTTCATTAGTGTTGAGTGGAATGCGCCCAGGAGTGATGGCCACTGCCACCAGCATGTAGAGTTCAAGATAGGCCTAGGTCGGACAGGTCATGTGGGTGACAGATGGTACCTGGTAGTATAGAGCAGAGCAGAGTAACTTGAGCAGCAAGAGGACGCGAAGAGACGGAAATCAGCCACGCGCACGTGCCAAATAGGTGGCGCGTGCGCAAGGGTACTGCAGTAGGCACGACTGACGCAGCGCATGTGTTTCCCTGGGGAAGGCGGCAGTTTAGAGAATTCTCCTTCATTCAGCACGAATAACACTTCAGCGAAGAGCGACTTGCTCCGACTCACCCATCTCGTCCTCGCCGTAACACCACTATCCATACACTGTCACGAACCACTCCGCCGCCCCTCACCGCCCGCCTGCCATGGCGCAGACCAACCCCAACGCGTGAGCTTACACCGCGAAGAGCAGAACATCACACGCAGCAGTGCTAACAGATACAGAATTAATGTCAACGATCCCGGACTCATCACTCTTGTCAACAAGCTTCAGGATGTCTTCACCACAGTCGGCGTATGTCGGACAGCTGGCAAGAATAATGTGGCTTGCAATACTGATGTGGTTGGGCGCAGGTGCAAAATCCCATTGATTTGCCGCAAATCGCCGTAGTGGGCTCGCAATCGAGTGGCAAGAGTTCCGTGCTCGAGAACATCGTGGGACGAGACTTGTACGAGCGAGGACAAAAAATGAGGAGCTGAGCCAAACACTGACAGATTAGCCTCCCACGAGGAACAGGAATCGTGACCCGACGGCCCCTCATTCTGCAACTCATCAATCGAACCCCTTTCAAACCATCCGATAAACCACAGGAAAATGGTACCGCGAACGGGGATGCGGTGGAAGGCACAAACGACAAGGAGGCCAACACCGCTGAGTGGGGAGAGTTCTTGCACATTCCCGGGCAGAAATTCTACGACTTCAGCAAAATACGGGACGAGATTGTCAAAGAGACGGAAAGCAAGACCGGACGCAACGCCGGTATCTCGCCCGCACCCATCAACCTTCGAATCTACTCACCGAACGTTCTCACTCTCACGCTCGTCGATTTACCCGGTTTGACAAAAGTACCTGTGGGAGATCAGCCAAGGGATATCGAGAGACAAATCAGGGAGATGGTGCTCAAACAGATCTCAAAGCCAAATGCGATCATCCTAGCGGTCACGGCAGCCAATACCGATCTTGCCAACTCGGATGGTCTGAAGCTTGCCAGAGAAGTAGACCCAGAAGGTCAACGGACAATCGGTGTGCTCACAAAGGTCGATTTGATGGACGAGGGCACAGATGTGGTGGACATTTTGGCAGGCCGCATCATTCCGCTGCGCTTGGGCTATGTTCCTGTGGTCAACCGAGGACAGCGCGACATTGAGACGAAGAAAGCCATCTCGTACGCACTCGAGAACGAGAAGAACTTCTTCGAAAATCACAAGGCGTATCGCAACAAAGCATCCTACTGCGGAACGCCCTACCTGGCACGCAAACTCAACCTCATCCTGATGATGCACATCAAGCAGACGCTGCCTGACATCAAGGCACGAATCTCAGCTTCACTGCAAAAATACACGGCAGAGCTCAACCAGCTCGGTGACAGTATCCTCGGAAACCCAGCAAACATCATTCTCAACATCATCACTGAATTCTCCAACGAGTACCGAACAGTGTTGGAGGGCCACAGCGCAGAGCTATCGTCGATTGAGCTTTCGGGTGGAGCGCGTATTGCCTTCGTCTATCACGAGTTGTACAACAATGGCGTAAAGGCAGTGGATCCGTTTGACCAGGTCAAGGACATCGACATTCGAACAATCCTGTACAACTCTTCCGGTTCTTCTCCGGCATTATTCGTGGGTACAACGGCATTTGAACTCATCGTCAAGCAGCAAATCAAGAGGCTCGAGGATCCTTCACTGAAGTGTGTCAGCTTGATCTACGATGAGCTCATCCGGATATTGGGACAACTGGTGAATAAGCCCATGTTCCGACGATACCCTGCCCTCAAGGAGAAGCTTCACGCCGTGGTTGTCAGCTTCTTCAAGAAAGCAATGGAGCCTACAAACAAGCTGGTCAAGGACCTTGTTGCAATGGAGGCATGCTACATCAATACCGGACACCCAGACTTCTTGAACGGACACCGCGCGATGGCCATCGTCAATGAGAAGCACAACGCGGCCAAGCCTGTGCAGGTCGATCCGAAGACCGGTAAGCCTCTTCCTATTGCCGCACAGCCGCCTAGGTCGGCGAGCCCAAGTCTGGACATGGGCAACGGCGAATCTGGTTTCTTTGGCTCTTTCTTTGCAAGCAAGAACAAGAAGAAGATGGCAGCCATGGAACCCCCGCCGCCAACACTCAAAGCATCTGGCACGTTGAGCGAGAAGGAGACGCAAGAGGTAGAAGTCATCAAGCTTCTCATCTCGTCGTACTTCAGCATCGTACGGCGAACAATGATTGACATGGTTCCTAAAGCAATCATGTTGAACCTGGTTGAGTAAGTTCCAGTCTCAACCTCACTGCAGCAACTTGGATACTGACATCACTTAGACACACCAAAGAGGAGATGCAACGCGAACTTCTCGAACAGATGTACCGCACACAAGAACTCGACGACCTGCTCAAGGAAAGTGATTACACCACCCGAAGACGCAAGGAGTGCCAGCAAATGGTCGAGTCGCTGTCACGCGCCAGCGAAATTGTCAGCCAGGTGCAGTAAAGTTGTGTTCCGCCGGAGGCACTGTCACGAGAGACGTTTGGATTTTGTTAGCGAGCGAACGATCAAGAAGGATAGAGAGACATGGCGACGTTTCTGTGTCGCCGCGTGTCTTCTTTTGGCAAGGCGTTAGATTTTGTTGTTGTCGCTGCTTGGAGGTCCACTTGATATCCCTGGTCTGATGGGTGGTACATGGGCTCGTGCTGCAAATTGACAAACGGTTACTGTCCCAATCGCTGTTGCGGTCACTTTATCCATCGCTTCACTTGTGTGATGCTCTGTCGAGATTGCTGCTATGACTGACTTAGCGTGAAGCGCGAATGAAATTACGCACGTTTGCTTCGGAGACTGCTCCGTGCTGGAACAAGATGGCGGATGAGAATGGCTCTGCGCAAAGATACAAGCGCGGTACAGAAGCGCGCAACATCTCGATAGCAATCAGCGTTGAGAGATGGTATCTTTGTCGCGATCGAAGCATCTCGAACAGAAGCGCGCGCGCGACATCAATGAGTGGTGACAGCAGGCGGCGACAATGACAAACAAACGCGCCAGGGGCGAGGCGACGAAGGCGCGAGCACAACGAGCACACAAGAATACGAGCAGTGATGATGAGCCTACACAGATACGAGGACTACACGAAAGACAATAAAGCAATACTTGAGGCTCCAGGCGCCGGTCAACGACCAACGCGCTGATGCCCCCTCTTGCCTGCGACCGCCAGGCGCAGCTTGTTTCTCTCTCGTCAGAGCCGTGCCTTTAAACGGATGACAACCCAATTGAAGATCAATTTCTGCCCCACCGATGGTTTTGTGGCTTCTTCTCTGACTTTGTTTTTGTGGCTTCTTGCTGGGGCGTGTTCAGGCTGCAGTACGCCTCGCTCTTGTGGCTTCTTTTCGGCGGCTTGTTTTTGGGGCTTCTTGTTGAAAAGGCAGAAAGGTGCCTTTGAATGAGTGGAGACCCAGCTGGTGATAGAATTTCTGCCCCGCTGATTGTTTCTGTGGCTTCTTTCGTAATTTTGATTTTGTGGCTTCTTTTTGCGGGTGTTTTCAGGCTGCGGTATGCCTTGCTCTTGTGGCTTCTTGTCGCTGGCTTGGTTCTGTTTTTGGGGCTTCTTGCTGAGATGGTGTTGGAAATGTGCCTTTGAAAGGGTGATAACCCAGTCAGTAGTTATATTTCTGCCCCGCTAATTGATCGGTTTTGTGGCTTCTTCTCTGACATTTTTCTGGGGCTTCTTTCTGCGGGTGTTTTCAGGCTGCAGTTTGCCTTGCTCTTGTGGCTTCTTGTTGGCGGCTTGTTTTTTTGAGGCTTCTTGGTCAATTTCTTGGTCAAGTGGTAATGATGTCCAGATCCAGGTTGGTGCAGGCGCCAGAGGTTTGTTGAAAACATGGCGCCTGCGGTTGTGGTGCATTTTCTGCCGGTCATGAACCGGGGAGCCCGTCAGGAAGGCTCGCACTAGTCTGCTTGGGCAAGGGCTGAAGCCAGCGTTTTCACCATCACCTCCGGCAGAGCCTTTGGGTCAGGATCACTTTAGTCCGAAGACTCACACTCCATCAGACGACCACTTTTGTTTGTCGGCGGTGACCCACAACGTGGGAGGAGGTGCAGGAGGCCTGTTGGAGGCCATGGAATGATGAAGAATGGCGGGGATGACGGGGTTCGATGGAGAAGTGGGGTGGGGGGTGGGAAGAGGGTGGTGGTTGTGGAAGGAAAAGGTTCAAGTGAGAAGAGCGACAGCTCTGAATTTGTACTCGCGGTGCGGCAGTTTCACGCTAAGCCACGCTAGTGGAATCGATATTGTTCAGGCCTCAGGTTTGCTGGTGGCGGGGCTGCGAGAGCTGGCGGCGCCGCTTGGTGAAGGCAACGGCAACGGCTCGAGGAAGGT